>JAVJIF010022512.1:0-53127 GCA_038442645.1 Agave tequilana
AAAACATTTGAGGTTTCTCGAGCTGCATTATGTCCAGGTAGAAGCATTACCTGACTCGATCACTGATCTTCACTGCCTGCAGACATTGAACCTCTCCAAATGTTTCAAGCTTAAAGAGTTACCAAAAGCATAAAGAAGATGAGCAACCTTAGACATTTGGGCATTGAGAATTGTGAAACCACAGAAAGCAACATATAAGTTGATGTACTAAAGTACCTCGAAGCCTCACCCTCGAGTAGCTGACAATTTCAATGTGTCATGATCTAATTTGCTAAGGACTTGAGGCACCATTTCAAAAGACTAGCTTTCTAGATGGAGTTGCTCAAATCTTTATATACTCAAGATCATCTCCATGTCTAGCCGACGTGAGACTATTTGTTGGGCTCTTGATTGTACGGACCTATTGACATCTCTCATAGGTGATCCAAGATGAAATACATATGTATCAAATACTCGATCACAGCTTGACGATATGATGGCTGCAATAATAAATGATATTTTGTGTCTTTAAGTTTCAATAGCAATTTCAAATGATCATTCATTCTCTTTGCAACTTTCTCAACTATCCAATAGGCTATACGAGTTAGTTTCACATTATTTAAGAAATACATAAAAATAGTGTATAATAATTCAATAAGCTTAATATGGTATATTATCTCAAAATTACATTGATCAATGGTATGAATTGAAAATGAAGAAATATATAAAAATCTTTAATTCGTCAAAAAAAAAATAATTAGAGCAGAAGATTTTATATAATTTGATTTTAGAAACGGTAGTTTGAGTTCCAATTATATTAGAATATTAAAAGAATGAATGGATAGAGAGAGTTTTCCTGATTCGAGAAATTTAATTATATATTATATAGTTTGAGAGCTTTAACTATATAATATATATATAATATAGTAAAATATAGAACAAAATCATAAAACAAGAAATAATGAAAGAAAAAGGAAAGAATTTTAAAAAAATTGAAACATAAAAGAGAGAAGAAAGAAATCAATCATTTCACAAGACAGTAGGTGGATTGATGTTAGTAGTTATAAAGAGAACTCGATCGTGTATGCACTAATTTACGATGTGCAAAAGAACTCAATTGTTAAGCAAAAACAAGAAGAATTGGAGTAAAAAAAAGATAAGCAAAGGTCTACTAAAAAAAATATAAAAATCTGATTATATTAGGATAAAAAATAATTATAAAGGAAGATTTTCTATAATTAGAAAGTTTAGAACGATGTTTCATAGTTCGAAAGTTTCAATTATATTAGGACATAAAAAAGAATAAATGATAAAGAGAGTTTCCATAATTTGAGAAATTTAATAATATGCTATATAGTTTGAGAGTTCTAATTATATTAAGATTATAGAAAAATTAAAGAGAGGGAGGTTCATTGTGTTGTGCGCACTGGTGCAACAACCTATAAGGAATCCACCAACTTGAGACAGATGCAGTCAGAGAAGTACCCAATACGACATTTTCAGAGAAATAATAGAGAAAAGCAATCAACACAGCATTTAATGAGGTTCGACAATTTGCCTACGTCCTCGGGGTAGGGGAGAGAGAGATTTTATTGATTCAACAATCAATTACAACTTGTTACTTATTTCAAGGAATTTTCAAGAGAGAATTTCAGTGGGATACAATACATGAGAGATCTAGCCTTTATTTATATGGCCACAGAGTCCCTTGGTTGTAGGAAACCCCGATTGGATTTGATCCCAAACAGAAAAGGAATCCAAATCCTGAAAGGAAAGTCAAAACGCGTCTGTCGGTCAGCCGATCAATGCCACGGTCGACCGGACCCAACAGAGAGCAGCCTGCTTTCAGTCGGTCGACCGGGCGGTCGACTGGTCCATGCCACGGTCGACCGGGCGGTCGACCGGCATACTCCTGTGCACGTTGTGCACACTGTTGGCCCAGAGGCCTTCCACTCTAGTTTTGATGATGATTAATTCATGTAGTTATGTTTACTAATAATCTTGTGATGTTTAGTTTCAGATCCTTAACCAAGATATTAGTAGGTGATTAGCTTCAACAAAGGTGTTTTGGAGTTTCTCACATGGTGATTCAAGAGCCCGAGCATCAAGATCATATATAGCACTCGTTGGAGTCAAGCTCGGTGGATCACGGTTTGGATCGAGTTGGCTTGAAGACGGAGTTCGTCAAGTAGACTTTGATACATTGTTTAGATTTTGTTTTAGATCCATTTGTAAAGACTAGATAGTGTGATATGCTCAAGTTCACAATACACACACTTGTTTAAGTTTTCATGTTTATTGGTTTTCAGTTTTTGGTTTAACCGATCTTGGTTTTCATGAATAGATTGTATCAATACAAGTTTACATGGTTTAATGTATATTAGATTTGTTCTATATACATGTATGCTTCATATCATAGACAAACTTATTTTGATATGCCTATTCATGTGTTTGGAGTTTTTATTTTAACAAAACATATTTTTAGATTTATAGTCAAAAACATTGATATATATATATATATATATATATATATATATATATATATATATATATATATATATATATATATATATCTTTATATGTATATTGGAGTATATCCATATACTACATGCCTAAAAGTTGTTTAAATATCATGTTTTTGTATTTGGATGAGTTCTGGAGAAATCGGATTTCCATTTGAAAAATCCAAGTTTTGAAAAATACAGTTTTTGGTTTTCGGTAAAATTTTCATAACACAAAAAAATTTCAAAATGTTTGTAACTTGGTTTGAGTTTTACTCAAACAAGTTTGTATTTCAAAGATAATACAAGAACTTATTTTTGTGGATTTTTAGAAATTTTTATGGGATTTATTTGACAAATAAAAACCAAGTTTTCAATTCCTAGATTAGTCTGGTCTGGCTTCTGTTGGTCGACCGGATCGGTTAACCGAGCTTGAAGTCGGTCGACCGACGTGCACAGAATGTGCACGCCTGTTTGGCTGGAGGGTCGGTCGACCGACCCGGTAGACCGCAGAGAGCTTCTGCTCTCTGGAAAGCCCCGGTTGACCAGGTCGGTCGACCGGCAGAGAGCTCTGTTCTCTGTTCCAGGGTACGGTCGACCGGGCCGGTCGACCGAGGCTCCAACGGTCAATTTTTTGACCGTTGGCGGTCGACTGGGCGGGTCGACCGACAGCCATCTGGGCTGAAAAATAGCCCCAACGACTAGTTTCTTTTGGGGGTTATTTATACCCCATTTGAGGCCAGTTTTTGGTAAGATTTTAAGAGTGAAAAATTTCTGATCTTTTCTAATGTTTTAAGCTAAAAGTTTTGAGTTCAAAATTCCTATTCTCTATTTTAAAGGTTTTTATTTCAAAGAAAATAGTCCTTTTGGGAATTGGTTTTTGGTCTAAAAATTCTATATCTATTTGGTGATTTTCCCAAGTGATTTTCTTTAATCAAAACATTTTATTTTTCACACTTGAGCTATATCTTGCTATCCTATCTATTAGGATCTTTTATTTGTGGAAGAAGTTGTTTGTGGTTAAGATATACCGCCAAGTTGTAAACCCTCCTTACTTGTGTTATCCCTCTTGGGTAGAGGTTGATTTGGAGTGGTGGTTGGCTCCCTCTAGTGAGAGGTAGAGATTGTGTATTACTCCCTCTAGTGAGAGGTGGAGTTGGTGCTGGATTGGTATCCCTCTTAGTGAAGAGGTGGATTGTGGTTGTTTGGCTAAGGGCCTGCCCCTCTTGTGTGAGGTGGTGTTTGTGTTGCCTCTGTGAGAGGTTGTATTGGTTGAGAGAGGAGTTGTGTACTCCTGGTTGTAGTTGCCCCAAATCCTCGGTGGAGGCTCCCTGTGTGGGAATCCTGTGTGGACAAGTTAGTGGATTGGAAATCCTTCTCGGTAAAGGCGGGGACGTAGAGCTGGGTGCTCGAACCTCGAAACACATCTTGTTGTTTGCGTTTGATCCATTGACTCTCTCTCTCTCCTCTCTCTCTCTCTCTCTCTCTCTCTCTCTCTTATTTGTACCTTGCATTATTCATATTGTCATATATCCATTATATGCTTGGTTTGTTTGTGTGTGCCTCACTTGTGCTTAACCACGAGAGCTTCATATAGCGCCTCGACTCTTATTCAGAGGAATCAAGAGGAGTTAGTTCAGAGCCCTTCACTGGGAATTCGGCTACACTCGTTGGTTGCATTAAGTGTAGTTGCAATTTAGTTTTAATTTCCGCATTTAGTTCATTAGATTAGCCGTACACCTATTCACCCCCCTCTAGGTGTACCTTCACACACCGGTCGACAGCCCAGTCAACCGGTCCCTCCTCCGGTCAACCAGGCGATCGACCGAGATCTTCTCAGGCTGCTACACGTGCCGTTTCTTTTACCGATCTCTGTGCTACCTTCTTCTATCTCCTCTATCTCCTCTTTCCCTGCACATTGATTTGAAAGTTCTAATTATATTACTTTTTATTTTAATAAAAATAAAATAAAAACTAATTATTAAAACATAAAATAATAGGAAAAAAGATGGTAGAACAAAATGGGGTAAAAAAATTATACAAATGTTTTGTATTATTTATTTTAAGAATATAATATAATATTGTAGATATTTTACACTCTAACTTTTATTTCGTGTATGTAATTTCATGTGTTCCACCCATCCAAAAAAAAAAAATGTGGATGACCTTGGAATGGCAACGATTTTTCCTACCCAAATATGTCACTTCAAAAGGGGCATAAGGACCCATTAGTTATGTGCGTTGACAGGGGGTCTTTGGAAAGCAAAAAAGTTGGAGAGGGGGTTTTTACTCGCCAATCTTTTATTAGGGGTTTTTCTGAAATTTTCCCAATATCGGTTGTTTCCGATGAGAACACGGAAACGACTCCGACACGGAATCGGGCCAAACCTCTGCTATAAATACCCCCTCTCTTTCCCTCCAGCGCGCCACAAACTAAAGATTTAATTTCTGAGCGAAATCATTTCTGTGCGAAATCAATCTAGGGTTTCGATTTGGCCCGAGGGTTTTGATCGCCTTCGGAATTGGGGGTTTGGATCGAGAAAGGATCCTCTACAGGGTTTCTATTCGGGGGTCTGGGTCACGAAAAGCGCCGCCGTCTCTTCGTTTTTCAATCGGGATCACGGAAAGCGCCTCCACCGCTTCGTTTTTCATCGGCTTTGATCTATTTTTGAAAGAGATTGTACTTTGATTTTTTGATTTGTCTAAAAGGATCATATGGCTGCTGTGTACTATAAGTTCAGAAGTGCAAAAAATTTTGATTCGATCCTGATTGAGGGTCAATATATCTCTGTTGCCTCTTTGAAAAGATTGATTTTTGCTAAGCATCTGGGAAAGGGTAAAGATTTTGACATCAACATCTTTGATGCCAACACTAATGAAGGTTGGTGTTGTTTCCTTTTCTACAGTATTTTATGGTGGATTGATGCCCTATCCTTTTGTGTTCCTCGATGATGTGTTTGTGAATTTCCTGATTTTTTTTTTTGTAATTATTTAATTTCAGAATATGTTGATGAAGCTGCTCTAATATGCCAACAAACGGCAGTACTGATTCAACGTGTACCAGGATTGCCTCGAAAGCCTATTGTTGTTGAACGAGACGAGTAATATATCACCCCTTTGACTCATGATTGTTGGTTGATGTTATCCTGCTTCCCTTATTATTTAGACTCAAGACAGAAAATAGAAAAAAATTTTTAATGAGTAGTTCTGTAGTTTTTATACTTTGTTACGTTTTATTTTGGGGATTCTAATGAAAGACACATAATTTGTATAGGCCAAAGGTTGATGACAACAAGTCTGAGGAACTCCCAACTCTGAGGAGTGTGATTGTTAATGATTCAACTACTATGAAAGACGTGAGTATCATAGTATATAAGCTCCTCAGTTTCAATATCGATTTGATATCCTTTATTGAGGGTTATGATATCTCATATCCTGCTAAATTTTGCAGCCTGAAGAATCTGAGTGGAATGAGTTTGTGAAAGACTTGAGTTCTATTCCTGAATTGCTGCCTATGGAATCCAGTAAGCCTGTACTTTATGTTTCTGCTGCAAGCAAGATTGATGAGGATGGGAAGATTAAGGCTTTAGTTGAGACACCTGCCCTAGATTGGAACTGGTAATATTCTTAGAAAATGAACTTTTTGTTCTTCATCAGCTTGTTTATGTACGGATGAATAATTAAGAGAAACTGTATTAGAAGTATATGAGTAAAAGGGAAAATTGGCCCTAATTGTTATCTGTATATGTCACATGGATTACTTATCTAAATATAATAATACTGTGTTTTTGTTGTGTGATTTACAGTCATGGACAGAACGGATATGGTGGTGGGAGAGGCTTTGGAAGAGGCATGGCTGCACATCGGATGTCTGGTCATGGTTTTGGTAATCCCTCAAGCTTTACATTGTTTTCTCTTATTTGGTATTTTGCTTCTCACAGTTTGTCAATTGACTCGTTCCATTCCAATATTAAGAATTGAATGATTATTAGTCTAATATGCATTGCTTTTCTTTTGAACAATAAGTAGGTAATATCCACACTTTCCCCAACTAAAAAAAGAAAAAAAAAATCCACGCTTTCCCTGGATATAGTTAGGGAGTAAAATCCTCTCTATGTGTTGGAGGCAAACCTTAAACCTTGACTGCCCATCTGTCCCTATCACAAGCAAGTGCCTTAAACACCTTTGAGTTCCTCTTTTCTAGTACGATGAACTGATCTCAAAATTGTCAATGCTAGAAAGTGGCTGATTCTTATGTTCTGTAGTAGGAACTGCTTGAGTCTTATGCTAGTATGCAATTTTACGATGAGCCTCATCTACATTTTTTATAAGGAATGGTTACTCTAGGCGGGTACACGAAAGATGGAACCCCTATACCTGGTTGTTTGGCAGGGGAAATCATGCAAGATTGCTCCAAACAGTTTAGTAAATGGATATAAACAAAGGAATCATGTTCTTTTTGCAGGTCAAAACTTGATTATTATTAAGATAACCTACTTACTGGACTTGGCTATTGTGATTAACTGGTTTCTATTAATATAACATTCAGCATTACATTGTTTTATTTTCTGCCCCTTTCACTTATTGTTTCTCAATGATGATCACTTAGAGAGGTCCGATTGATGCATACCTATGTGCTTTAGTCTTCAGGTAGTTGCAAGCGATCTTGGCAAATTGCTTAAAACATTTAGCAAATTGAGTTTGATGAAAGCAGTCATGATAGTTGCAGGTCTAAGATTGATCTCTAAGATAGAACTAACTGAACTGGATTTGACTGTTATTATGTATTCTAATAATTAGTAGGTGAATAACTATTCCCTTATTTGTTTTTTCCCCCTTGTCCTCTTTATCTCTTATTGTTCTCAGTGATAATCACTTAAGAGTTCCGGTTTGCTTTGGGTGCTTGGAATGGTTCTCTAAGGGACCAAGGGTTTTCTATGTTTGTTGAGCTTAAGTGTTTCTTTCTTTCAGAAAGATGCTACTTTTGCATGGCAATGCAATTTCTCCTTTGGGAAGCATCACATACCTAAACTCTGGGTCGGGGACATACTGTGTTTAGCTTGCTGTTACACAAGGATATCTAGTAACCTTAGGTTTTTAGTCTTTGTCTTTCTCATATCGTGTAGTTCATAGACTCTGGTATTTAGAACTTTATGATGAGGAAAGCAGGGGGATGGTTCAGGTATTGTTTTGAGGCATGGCTGTTTCTGGGGACAAAATGTGTTATTAACCTTCAGAACCTTTCTACTTTTGTTTTGTTACCCATCACAATATGCACAATTCATCTTTTTTCGTCTGTTTATTCTATGCAAGGAAGTTTGTTGTTGCTTATCAAGTTCTCTGACATTTTCTTTGCGACTTTGGCTGACTGAAGGTCGGGGTGGGTTTGAAAGGAAGACACCTCCAACTGGCTACGTTTGTCGCAGATGCAGAGTTCCTGGTACTTTGATACTTCAGTTGACTAGTTTTCTGGTTTCTTGATTCCTTTTGTAATCTTTTACTATTTGGTCCATTTTCTTGTTCACAGGGCACTTTATTCAGCATTGCCCCACAAATGGTGATCCTAATTATGATTCTAAAAGGATGAAACTACCAAATGGAATTCCAAGATCAATGTTAATGGAAACTTCAGATGGCTCCTATGCTTTGCCAAGTGGTGTTGCTACTGTGTTGAAACCCAATGAGTAAGATGGTTATTTCAAAATACAAAATTCTTTGTTCTGGTTTGATATGCATAAAAGTTTGCTAAGAAGTTCTAATTCCATGCAGAGCTGCATTTGAGAAGGAAATTGGCGGGATACCTTCTGCTCGACATGTCGTTGATCTTCCACCAGAATTGCGCTGCCCATTATGTAAAGAAGTAATGAAAGATGCTGTTTTAACTGGCAAGTGTTGTTTCAGGAGTTTTTGTGATAAATGTAAGTGTTCTGGTATTTGGACTTGACTTTGTCTTGTTAAAGAATTCATGCATTTTTTTCTTTTTTGTATTGATTTGAGTTTAGTGAACGAATTTACTTCTACCTTTATGTTATGCACTTGTTAAATGAGAAATTACACAAGTTCTCCATTATTTATGTTTTTGTTAGGAGGATTTCTTTGTGCAGTCAAACAGAGGTCAAAGATAATCATGCATTCATATGTTTACCACATAGCTCACCATTTATCTTCGGCAATTCTAACATCATTCATGTTGCAACTTTATACCAGGCATCAGAGCTTACGTGGTAACCAAAAAAAATGTGTGCTTGTGGAGCCACTAATGTTCTATCAGATGACCTTGTTCCTAATAAAACTCTTAGAGATACCATTAGTCGTATTCTGGAGTCGGGAACCAGCAGTTCAGAGACTGGGGGGGGCTTGGAGCATGGTCAAGGTATAATACCATCATTTTCTTAGTTTTAGTATTTCAACATTTATGTTTTCAAGGGTAACTTATATTAGGTGTCTTCTTTCAAATGTAGAATCCGCCCACCATGTACAACACAGAGTTTCTTCTCCAACCCAGTCTGCTGCTTCCAGAGATGAACATAAGCCCTTCCCGATTGATCATTCTTCAGATGTGAAGAAAGGTGATACAGGCAAAGTTGAAGATGCCCGTGAAGGGAAGGTTGGTACTGATGATGAAAAACATTATTTGGACAAGAAAACTGCAAAAGACATTGATGCATCTGAAGTAACACCAGAGTCAGCTGGTCCACAAGAGATAACGTCACATGAGACTTCACCAATGCCTGAAGAGATTAAGGAAAAGTTTGTTGGTGAGAAAGGTGGGTTATCTGCTACTGATGTTTGATGTTTATGATTCTTTGTTTCTTTAATGAAATAATCTCTTTGGTGCAGACAAGAAGAAAACGAAGATAACTCCACGCCTTCCTGAAAGTGGTTAGTATTTTGGACTTTATGTTGTCTTTGTTTTCTTTAATAATAATGAGCTTTCTAGCATGGACAGAACCTCCCAATTGTTATAGAACTCAACATAATGCATTCAGATGATTCTTTGTTCAGATGATTCTTTGTTCTGTGTAATTGGTGTAATTGTTTGGGTAAATATTATCCTAATTGACCATTGGTCTACAGACCTCTCCTTCTAATTGGCTTGTGGGGGAGGAAGTTTAAAGCTGTTTCATCTCTAGTGGCCCCTCCTACTAGCCATTGGCCATGAACACATCACCATTGGTCCATGGACCTATCTCGATCTATCACTCTTTTCTTTGTTACTTACATCCTTGCATTTTTTGCTTAATCTCAGCTGTTGATCTTGGAACTGAAGCCTACGCAGGCATGCCTTCGGTGCCTTCAACCTTTTATCCTTGGTGGGCTGGAGGGATGCCAGTGGGGATTGATGGATGCATGGCACCTTTTGCTGCTAACTTTTCATACATAGGATATCCATCAGGATTCTATGATGGTACTTTTGGAGTAACGCAACTGCAGGGTCAACTTCCAGCACAATATTATATGATGTCATCTGTTCTTCCGAGGTATGCTGAATTTTACACTTAATTTTTACAGCTGCTGGCTTGCTGGATATGCAGCTTTGTATGTGAATTTGAGCTTCCAAACTTTGGAACAGCTACCATCTTGTTCTATCCTTTTTGAAATGCTTTTCTATTCATGCAAAACAAAGCCCAGAACATCTATAGGTCTATGTGGTGGTTTAGGTCTCCTGAAGTCATCCTTACAAACCCAACTCCCACCCCCCCCCACCCCCCCAACCCCACCCACCCACCCCACCCCCCCCCCCCCCCCCCCCCCCCCACCCAAAAAAAAAAAAAAAAAAAAAAAAAAAACAACAACAACAACAACAACAAACAACCCCCCTCTCATTCAGCCTTACTGTTTTATTGTATTTTTTCTTCTTAAGCTGATAGTTTGGTGTCAAGGGTTCTCGCTCAGTTAATATATTCTCTTCTTTGTTCATTTTTTCTTATCAATTATTTTGGTTATTTGGTTTCTTACAGGGAGCATCCAAAAGATAGCAGTGGGATCTGCAGGGAAATGAATAATAGCCATGGTGGTGTTGATTATTCTTCAGAGAAGACAAAGCTTGTATGTTTCTTTATTATGATCCATCATCCATTTGCTTGTGTATATTTTACTATGAAGGACATCACTTCAGTTGGGTCAGCAAATTGTAACGTAAACAGAAGCGAATCCTTATTTGATTCTGTACTAGGGCTTGTTTCTTGTATTTTGTCTTTTTATTTTTTTCATTTCATTGTATGGTCCTTTTCCTTTTAAATCAAGATGGCTTGTTACTGTTGCCTTGTGGCAGCTTCTGCTTGATAGCTTTCAGCACACAAATGCAGCTCCAGGAATTTGAATTTGTTGCTTGTGTTATATTGATTCTCATTCATAATAGCTAGTATTGTCAAATTTAATGCTGGAATCCTTCATGGTCATGTTAATCGTTCTGTTTATCGTTTGAGAAAATCAATGGAACGCATGAGAGAGTAGTTACTGTGATTGATTGGTGTTATATGAGAAGTTTTCATAGGGCTGGAGAGTTATCTGCAATGTATCATGACTTATGATAGAATGTGTAGAGACTTGTTCGTTGGACTGTGATATTGTATGTAAAATGTTTACTTTGAAAGGACTACGACTTTTCTTTTTACATATTTCCTTTTGGATTGCAGGGGTCCAAAGAGAGAGCTAATAGCATGGACCATCATGAGCACAAAGTAACCAACTTGAACCGGCATGATCACTCTTCATCACCACAGAGGCCAAATAAACGAAGGCGATCCTCTGATGTTCAAGAAGATGATAGAGATGTCAGGAATCACAAGAGCAGCGTCTCATATCGCCCCAGCTTCTCCAGCTCCAGCAATGAGAATGGGAGCAGCAACAAGAGAAGAAGGGAGTACTTGTCGAGGTTTGAGATACCAAATGATATGAAGGACCATCACAGGTCTTATAAGGCTTCGAGCTACTATCACAGGAAGATCAGCTATGAGAACAAGGCCAGTGAGCACGAGGAGGAAGAAGAAGAGCGCCATTTTAAGAGGCGGCCTTCTTGGTCATCCTCAATAAGGCCAGAGATTGTGTTCGCATGAATGATTCCTTTGGGGGAGCTTGAATTTTGTGTGTGTGTGTGTGTGTGTGTGTGTGTGTGTGTGTGTGTGTGTGAGAGAGAGAGAGAGAGAGAGAGAGAGAGAGAGTACAAATGTTCTGAACACAATGTTCTTATATCTTTAATCAAAAAGTTGAATGTTGTCTTGATTCTTACATATTTGTTGAATTCTGTTTCAATTCTTCTGTTACATTACTAAACTGTTGAGATTTTTGCGAAAAGCTACCAGTATAATTATAGCACAAGTTTCACCAAGTATTTAGTTACACCTCAAACTGTTATTTTTTATAAGTAACGGTGGAGAAAACTCCCTCATGTTTCATTAAAAAGTCTATGGGGGTCATCCTAGCTAGATCACTTGCACTTAGACATCTACCTTCCACATGATCTCCTCTTTAAAATATATATCCCTAGTTACCACTTGAGGACTGAGTCTGCAAACATCTCAAAATTTTGTTTTTCCCATCTGGCAAAAAAAATTTCATTTGCATTGAACCTAATTGGTTGATAGTTTACCCGAGTACTTACAAAGAAACTAGAGGGTTACAAGGAAAAGTATAAAACCAAGACAGTTTAGATGAGAAGTGTTCACTCCAAATCAAGAGAATCTCTTGTAGATAGCAATAATGATAGGTGATACATTAGCAAGATCAAGAATTCAAATCTAAACTAAATAAATTGGAGAGTAATCAGCATCATCCATCACTTTCTTACAAACCTCTCTACCAAGAAGAGATGATGTCCCCCAGTTGATCTACAAATAGAAGAACCAAATATTGTTCTAAACAACCGGTTCAAATATCTTCATAAACAGTTGATCACACTTATGTCGATGAATTTAGCAAATCCAAGAAATAGAGAAACAATAAAAAAAAAAAATACCAAATGTATATAAGGAATACAAGTTGAATTCTATTTATTGTGAATCTTGCATTCATCATAAACGAAATAAAAGCATTGTTCCCATCTGATGAGCTTAGTAATCTGCTCTACGGGGCCCCAAGAGCCGGTTCCTTGCAGAGTGGGCAAAGGTTCTTAATCAAGAGCCATTGCTTTATGCAGTCTGCATGGTAACTGTGACCGCAGTCCAGATTTCCAATCTTTTCATATGCTTGATACTCGTCCTGCAACACGAACCGTAACACTCTTGAGCTTAAAACATTGTCAAATAAATAGGAACGTAAATGGGAAAAAAGGGGAAGAAAGGTCTACCAAGCATATGGCACAAGTTTCTTCCGATGACTCAGACGAGGTATCAGATAGCTCGAGACTTAGCTGCGAAGCCCACATGCTCGTATGAAGGTTCTTCAAGATGGAATCTTCTGATAAACCAGTGTTGACATGTCCAATGTGTTCTCCCAAGGCTATAAGTTCCTATGACAGTAGAAAAGCATGACCTTAGATTTTAGCTCAAAATGTGCGGCAAAACACAAAAATTTGGGTCAGAACCGATAAAAACTCATTGATGAGAGAAGGCAAGCAAGACAAGGGATTGATTCTTGTACCTCATGGGACATGTGATCTACATCCACTTGCACAGTGTGATGCCAACCATCAGTGTCCTGCGATGAATAATAGTCTTCATAGTCTTCTTCCTCTGGATCCTAGATGCAAGGAAAAGCAACAATTTCACTAATTCCGGAGGAGATATTACAAGCCAATAATAACTATTAATCCACCCAAGTTTTTAAATTGCAGTGTCATAGAATGAAGAGCAAGGTAGTAGCACATAAATTTTTGTAATACCAACTAATGAATGATTTAGCCGAGAAGAACCATTAAATTTAATGAAGTCTCGAGCTTTGATGTTGAGAAATTATTAGAATCTCAAAAGTATTAGAATCTCAAAACTAGTTTGGGGACCTAATTTGTTCATGAAGACAAACCCAACCTCCTCTCGCACCCCTCATTTGTTCTCTCTCCAGTCTACAGGCTACAGCATCAACTCAAGCATATGCATTCTGTAAGTGCTTATCCAAGATAAAAGAAAAAACAAATATATTCTATATTTGCAAAATAGTATCATGCATCTTCAATTTAATTATTTCTTAATTTTAAAATAGTAATGTTCTATTCAAAACTTCCCATTTTTCTCAAAAATTAAATAAATTGTAGGATAACTTCATCTTCTAAGGCAGGTAACAAAAATCCCTCAAACCTATGGTATATGTATAAGTTCCCATGCTTAATGTGGTATGCTTTTGGTTTCTAAAACATTGCATCTGACCGTCTCGCTATTAGATGGAACCAAGATTTATGCATGTGCACATTTATAGACAAATATAAGCGCAAGAAAAAAAATAAATGATTTACCACCGAATACGACACTTCCGAAAATGTTGAATACAGGACTTCTTCATCAAATGATTGATTGGCTCCTGGATTATGGAAGTTGAAATCCAGATATCGACTAGGATAGGCATCACTGCTTTGCAAATTGCTGAGAGACTGCCGGTAAGGAGTTGACGCCACCTCAGTGTACTGGTTATAAGTGTGAGCTTGCACATCCGACACAGGTGGTAGATGTGGATGGTGATAAAATAAAGATGAAGGATGGACCATACATGCAGAGCTTCTGTCAAATGAAACATATGCAGATTCCTGCAAGTGTGTATTCAAAGACTCCAGGGTTCCTGGATGTAAATATCCACCTAAGGAAACCAAGTGATCACTCGATTAGTTATCAAAAGTTCTATAAACCATATTAAAAAGATTCAAATAAAAAGGCAAAAGTATAGCAAAAATACATTTATAATTATGATTCAAACAATTAAAATGTATGCATAGGAAGAGTTCGTAATAATGGTGTTAGACTTTTAGCATAGTGATAATTTATGTCGACATTATGAATTGATTATATATGTTTTTCACTTTTGGAAAATCCTGAAATACCCTCCAAGAACTATGCCAGAAGTGTAGAAGGTGAACAATCATAACCATGCCAACAGTGTAATTCATGTTTACACTCAGAGTTCTTCGAGGATAATTTATGAAATCGATGAAACTGGTGTACTGAAGTGAAAATGTTTATCTAAAAATCTAAAAGTTTAAAAATGAATTATTCCTATGCTAAAATTGTAATAACTTCATTTTGGATTATTGGGGGAAAGACAAGGAGCTTTAGGTATGCTTGAAGTGTGAGAGAGAGTGAACTGGTGAACAAATAGAATATCTATCTATTTAAGTGGATCCACATAGATGTCAAAAAACCACAATGCTCTGTTGGGTTCAAAGTCTATAAACTAACATTAAAGAAGTTTCCCAAATAATGAAATAACCATTGACTGCTTAAGTAAATATAATGAAATTCACTTACCGTAACTGCTCATTCCATGAGAGTAATTCAAACTGAAAAATCCAGGGTGCTCCACCCTTCCAACAATAGAAGGCTGAAAGGACTGAAACGTGCAATGTGTATTTGAAAATTCAGGTTGTGGCTGACCGCTTATGGCATAGGTACTGTTTATTGCAGTCCCATGAAGTCTATTTGCAGTAACCGGTGAAGTGTCAGCTTCTATGTAGCCTTGCGATCTGAAAGCATTTGCATCAGTTGAATGAATCCCTCCATTTGGCCCCATCCTTTGTAGCTTTCTTGAATTTAAATACATATCTGCGGAGGATAAATTTGGATATACAGGTTCACTGATGGTATAGTGGTTCCCTGTAGCCACTTCAGGGTGCTTTCCTTTGCGATATAATCCTTGACCATCAGCAAAATTTGAGTTCTTAATGTAATCATTCATAAAATAACTACTTGATGGCAAAATGCATGGATTTGCACCACTTGACTCAAGCCAATTGAGATCATGATAGTAAAAATCATTGAGGCTGAATAGGTCTTGCTTTTCTGGATTTATTCTGTCATCACTCCTGAGCGAACGGAGATTATGATTTGCAGCATTCCCTGAAGCATGCATGAGTGGACATGCATATTGATTTGAATAATTGGCAATGTTGCCTGAAGGATAATAGTTATAACTGCAGCCTTGTTCTTGTTTTGCATCAACCAGTTGATGAGTGCTTCCGCTGAATGGATACTCATGTTGATTTGTGTAATTATCATTGCCGCTCAAAGGAGTGTAGAAGCTGGGAAGAGGGAAGCTATAAGTGCCTTCTTCTTGTTTTATAGGAAGCATCGGATAAGTTCTTGGTGTGATTCGATCTCCCATGCTTGTGGTTAGTTAGCGCACTTCACTCCTGCCAATAGAAATGGTTTAACTGCCATTAAATATTAATCACAAGATAAAACAGTATGCGTACAGAAATAACCATTTTAACAACTCAGTGAAGTAGCATGAAAATAAAAAGAGGAACACAATAGGTTCCCAAAGAAGATTGAAATAATAGTGTGAATGATTTTGAATGAAATAGAATACACATAGGAGAAAAGTTTTAAAGAAATATGTATCGAAAAATAGGAGGAAAATGCCCATAACAGAATTTAGTGCTCTGGTCGAGTAAAACTTAGGACCCAAGGACCCATATGCACCGTGCAGACACACACAGAGATGTAGAACCAAAAATTTAAGAACCATGAAACTTGAGATAATTGTGCTTATCTTCAATATTTTATTTCATCTCAAGAATGAGCTCTAGTTGAGATTTGTTCTTTACTAGGTTAAAGGAACAACTGAAAATAATTCTGTTTTTGAATTTGGCTTCTAGGAATGGAATTTATTTCTCTTGAGTATTCCAGTCAAGGATAAAACTAGTTAAGGTTGATATATAAACATCTGAGGTCTTATGTGATAAACTGTGCATCTAAATAATGCTTGCTACAAAACCACCCTAGGAGTCTTTACAGGTTACAAAGGAAAGCTGTTTTATAAGATGTATAGTACTATTAATTGGAGCAAAGCAATTCTACAGATCAAATCTGCATGAATATAAGAACCCAATTGTCAATTGAATTCCAATGCACAGAAAACATTCAGATTTTTCAGTTAATAATAAAACTACACACTAAAGTGTCATTCTTCACCCTTGTGACAACCTATTTGTATCCCATCCTGCTAACCATTTCACCATTTTTCCTGTGATGGGTAAGAAATCATATTTTCACAACTTTCAGGCAATGAGGAATAACGAAATATATGAGAGGAATCACTATTGTAGAAAGAAGAAATTCAAGAGTTGAGGGAAGTAAACACCTCCCTGACAACCCCCCAATGTGATGTAAAATATGGGGATCACAATCGCCTTCAATCCAAACAAAGAGAAACAAACTAGGGCCTGAGAAAAATGAACAAAGAAATACGAAAGAAGACAAGAACCCGATAAGATTTGGGTTTCACACCCCTTGAACAAGATCGGGCTTCACCACCCTACACCAATCTCAATATTGCAGAACTCATCTCAAGAATTTTAACTGAAAATTTTAGATTTATTCATTCATTCCTAATTAAAGGGGTAATGTGACCTATTTATATGCTTTTCAAAAGCGAGCTCTCAGAATATAACTGATGTGGTACTAAATTCTAAAAGAAAAAACTAAAATCAAAATAAATAAAGCAAAAATACATAACAATAAATTAAAACCAAATGAATGTGACACGTCATCTTCTAGTGTAGCTCACTTAAGCGGCGTGATGCCCTCATCATTTCCACCAGCGTGGGGAAAACTCGACCCTGTCGAATGTAGACCCCCACACAAAGCATCTTAATCGGACTATGATGGTGGTGGAGAACCGACGATCGTGCATCAAGTCTGAACCAATATAGTGGAGGTGAAACTGGCCTCCATGATGGATCAATTGCAGTTAATGGTAGATCTGAAAGGCATATACATAAGAAAGAATCGAATCCGCCCCACTGAAAACCAAACTGACACAAGGATCCCATAGGATATCCAACTCATCAGTAATAAAAGTAATACTCCTCGAGACTCTAGAAGAGCATATAAGTCGAGCGTGCAACTAACTCACACTTCCGAGAGAACCTCTCAGAGTGAATCGTAACCATCACCATATTTTTAACTACAAATTCTTACAAGATACTATGTGGATAGACAGCAAATTTATAATCATCATTGCAAATTGTTATTTATCTACGGGTCTAGTTATGTATTTTAGGCAAATATAATGCAACAATCTCACTAGGTAAAACTCCAACAGGTATAAAAATAAGATATATGAGTTTCCTAGGAGGACGTATATCGAACAGCTCTAATGACAAACATTACTAGGACCAATAAAAGTCTGAAGAAACTCATGAAAGAACTCCAAACAATCACTAAAAAAAATACTAGGAGTAACCCGATAAACAATAGAAAAGAACCCTAAAAACTCACTAGTATCAACGCTAGTAGCGGCTATCTCATGTTCAATCTCTTCCTCTTATAGTAGGTGTTGAAAATGAACACCTAACATCATGTGAGGTGTACTAGACTCAACTAATGTATCTTGAATGTCACTAATACTCTCCTCATGAACATGAATCTTATCAAGTACGAGTGTAATAGACTCTATTAACTCATCAACATCACTAGTAACCTTAGAAGGAGTGTGAACATCATCAATTTCAAATTATCAATTTCATCAATATGCACAATATCAATATGTAAACTATTCGAGGGGCACTAGTAATCGTAATGTCCAAATTCTTCACACTTAGAATACTTGATAGAGGGACACTCGTAAGCATGGTGTCCATATCCCTCACACGTAAAACACCCCTTTCTGGTTTTGAAAGTGGATCTCCTATTTAAAGCTTGTTGGCATTTTACTCCTTTCGTAACCATGTATGTGTAATAAACATGTAATGATTTCTTCAATTATGAGTCTTGCTTTTTCTGCGTGTTTGCGCAGCTCATTGCATTTGTCTGATTGCGTTCAACCCGAGAGAGTGAGAGTTAGGATGCGGAGTCGACAATTGTAAAAGTGACTTGACTGTTGTCGGAGCTTGCCCCCCGGGTGATTCATTTCGATATCTCCGCAACGCTTTTTAGTTGTCAGGGCAAAAGTCCGATATAGGTTGTAAGAGTTACCGTCAAGGTGAGAACCCGATATAAGCTGTCAGAGCCATCATGAGGACTTTCATCTGTTAGGAGAGTCTCCGTGAAGATTTAGCCGTCATGCTGAGAACCTGATAAGCTGCATAAGTGACCGTTAGGAGCGCTTTTATTTTTCAGGAGTCTCTGTGTAGGTATAGCCATCAGGGTGAGGACCCGATATAAATTGTATTAGTAGCCGTTAGGACGCTTCCGTCATTCAAGAGTGACTCTATATAGGTTTGAGCCGTCAGGGTGAAGACCTGATATAGGCTGTAAGAACGACTATCAGGAACGCTTCCGTCATTCAGGTGTGACACCGTATATGTATGAGCCATCAGAGTGAGGACTCGATATAGGATGTAAGAGCGACCATCAGGAGCGCTTTCGTCAGGATTGACCCAATATAAGTCTGAGCCATCAGGGTGAGAACCCAGTCTAGGTTGTAAGAGTGACCTTCGGAGCACTTTCGTCATTCAGGAGTGACTCCGTATAGGTCTGAGCCATCAGGGTGAGGACCATACATAGATTGTAAAAGCAACCATCAGGAGAGCTTCCATTATTCAAGAGTGACTCCGTATAGGTCTGAGTCGTCAGGGTGAGGACCCGATATAGGCTGTATGAGCGACCGTCAGGAGGTCTTCCGTCATTCAGGAGTGACTCCGTATAGGTCTGAAGCATCAGGGTGAGGACCCGATATAGGCTGTCGAAGTGACCGTCATGAGCATTTTCATCTTTCAGGAGAGACTGTTAAGATCTAGTCGTCAGGGTGAAAACCTGATATAGGTTATCAGAGTGACTGTCAAGAGCACTTTCTTCTTTCAGGAGAGCCTTCGT
The DNA here is from genome assembly GCA_038442645.1 of Agave tequilana. Lineage (NCBI taxonomy): Eukaryota > Viridiplantae > Streptophyta > Magnoliopsida > Asparagales > Asparagaceae > Agave > Agave tequilana. Next base: position 19,382 of record JAVJIF010022512.1, read on the forward strand.
GTTAGGCCTTAGTCGTCAGGGTGAGAACATGATTGAGGCTATCGGAAGAACCGTCAGGAGCGCTTTCGTTTTTAGAAGAGTCTTCGTGTAGTCTAGCCGTCAAGATGCGGACCCGATATACGCTGTCAAGTGACCGTCAGGAGCGCTTCCGTCTTTCAAGAGAGCCTCTGTGTAGGTCTTGCAAGGTTCCGTGGGGGCTTGTTTATTGCTCCGATGTCTCAATTTTGATTATTCTTTAGGGGAACAGACTCTAGCTTTTGTTTCTTCCCTTCATTCCCTCGTTTGGGAGAGGGATTGGCTTTGCCCCGATTAGCATCCTCGACTGTATGTACTTCTGAACCCGAGAGAAGATGTTCCTCACCTTAGTGACTTTGTGCTTCACCAAGTGTTTGTAGAAGAAGTGGGAGACTTGCAACCAACTGATGAACGCGACGGCAACCACGTCGTCTTTGCAGTTATATACCAAGGTCATTTGGCTTTGGAAATAACTGACATAATGTTTGAGACTATCTCCGAGCTTCATCTTAATCGTGAAGAGGTGATTGTTGTTCTTCTTAAGTTCCCGTTATGAAGCATATTGGTGATAGAAAGCCTGCTTCGCCTTTTCGAAACTCCAAAGTGAGTGACTCGGGAGAGAGTAGAACCAGTCGTAGGTGCTGGATGGGAACACATGACTCAAGATATGGTTATCATGATAGTGGCTGCCATCTTTGTCTTGATATTGGCGTAGGTGCTGGATGGGATCGGTCGCCCCAAAGTAGCACTCGAAGCTCGACATTATGAACTTTTTGAGAGAAGCGGTGAGGAGTGATTTCCTTCGAGAGTGGTGAGTCAGAGGTTCTCAAGCTGCCAGGTTTCACCTCCTTTTGAAGTTGTTGATTTGCTTCCTCGATCTGCTTCCAAACGATCTCCTCAATGTCCGATGCAAGGGACCTTCGGAGCCTTGTGAGGGATAGAATTCTTAGAGTGCTCGTCAATACTCGAGAGGTTAGACCTGGCGCGCCTCCGATTGCTCTCAGTGTAGATAGTTCCCACGATAAAAAGTGGTGACGGGAGAGCCGCCCTCTGTCTCTTGATTCCTAATGGATCGCGACTTCCGAAGAATCTCGATCTGAGTAACGAGTTGATTCTAGACGTTGGCCGTTGCGTCTCTCTAGAGCGGCCTCCTCGCGCTCACGAGGATCCTCCGCCTGTTCCTTGTCCAATTGCCTTTGGAGGCCGGCAAGCATTTGGAGGAGCTTACCTTCAGCAAGAAGCCAGGTTTCGTGTCTGTTGGTCACTGCCTCCGGCAGGGTAGCTGGAGAAGAGTGCTCCTCCGACGTCTTCGATGTGAAGATTGAGATTGGGTGGATGAGCGTTGATAGGCCCCACGCGCCCAACAACCGTCGACTTGCCTTTTGAAGTGGCGGCGACCTGGGATGTGTTTTTTTCTTGGTGGGGCCATTTTCGTTTGGTGGAACTTTTTGAGAAAGGATTTGGGAAAAAGAGAGGAGATCTTGAGTGTGGATTCAAAAATCTCAATGAAAATACCAAAATGTAGAGAAAATTTCTCAAAAAATTTCTTATACCTCTAATTGTAAACGAGTAGACAGGTGAAAGCAATCACAAACAAGTACTCTACGTGAAAAACCCAAAAAGAAAAAAATCCACCAGAGAGGGAAAGAATTCACTAAAATATTAGAGGGTTATAATGAATTCTGCAAAGTGATGTTACGATTATGATCTCTAAGGTTCGATGTGGTAATCAAAAGCTAACCTCCTTCTTGATGGAGATGGAGGTGTATTTATACCCGCCAGAGCTGTCATTGTAGGTGCAAATATTTTGGATCTACATAACTGCATAATTTGCACACTGCTTGATTGTTGGGATTACTATGCAGAGATATCTGTCACTATCCATAACAGGCCGCATTAATATAAAGGCTTTATAATGTTTAGAATACGGGAATGATCTAGCGACATAAATTGATCCGTGAATCGTGGGAATCGTGTTATCCAGTTGTAAGCAGCGCAGGAGTAGCAGACTTCAGAGGGTTTCTATGTCAGAGCCTTAGGTGGCTCCGGGAAGGATCCTTGCATCGATTATTGGCGTCTTGGAGAGTCGCACAACTCCTGTTGAGTAATGGATCCGAATGAGTGATGTCTGATCATATGTGAGCTTGGGGCGATGCCTGAGACTTTCTTCTTGGGCCATGTTAGGCTTATATCTGAGCTGGGCCCGCTGGCAGAGAAGCAAAGCCTCCAGGTGTCCGGACACGCGTCGTGATCTTGATGAGGGTCAAAAATCTAGCCACTATAAAGCTGTTACAGGATTAAGTTTGATTAAAATCTCTTAATTATTAATGATATGCATGAAATAATTAAGTCAAAGTATCATAAGTCAGAAGATTTACTTTTACTTTAAATTATCTGAAAATTGGGGAATCTTGGACTTTTAGAAATTCTTGCTATTACTCTTGAGTGATTATATGTTTTATGCTAACAATTATGTGGGGTAATATGATTCATAAGGATTTAATTTACAAATTGAACAAATGACACAATCTGATGTTTGTGGGTAACATCACTGCAAACCCTCATGAGACTATAACTCGTCCTGAAGGGTAACCGGGAGGTTTAAAGGCTTGTTGCTTACACGCTCAATGCAATTGTGTTCCCTACAAAAGTGGAGATTTCATTTAAATATATATAGAGATAGACTTGTGTAATTCCGGAAAGATTCGAGGTTGAATCATTCCTATTCAAATAGGACCTACAACATCCGAATGCAAGATCCACTCCGTTGAATTTGATCTACATTATTTCCAATAACTAAAATTCATGTATTTTGAATACTTTTTGCCCATCCATCAAGTAGGTACAAAATGAACGATCGAAATAGTGAGTTGGTTAGTTTAATAGTGTAGAATATTTGAAATCTAAAAAAAATTGGTGTGTGAGTGTTTTGAAGTGTTTAGATCATGATGAAATGATCAGATCAAGAATTTGTATGTCTAAAGACGTAGATCTAAGTAATAGGTTATTTTCGGCTGTACATTTTGCGCCTACTTGATGGATGGGTAAAAAATATTCAAAATACATGGTTTTTTTATTTTTAGCTACTTTAAATAATGTAGATAAATTACAACGGAATGAATCTTGCATTCGGATGTCGTAAGGTTGTATTTGAGTGGAAAGAATTCGGGCTTGAATCTCTCGAGAAGACACAAGTAATTCCCATAAAGATTAGGTTTGGGGTATTTAATGAATCTAATAATTCTTATTATTTAATACTCTTATTGAGCAATTTTATGAATTAAATAATGTAATATTAAATTTTAAGATCTACATGCTTTTCAAAGAGACAAGCAAAGTTTTAAGTAGTCATAAGCATCTTTGAAGAAATTTATCAAGTAGCAGCGGCATAAGGGGCAGCACAAGAGACATACACGCACACAAACAGCAGCAAGGCATTTCATTGAACGATTTGTGTGCGCTGCAAGAAGACAAGCTCAGATTTCATTAGGACAATTTAACAAATACTTAGCGGACAAAGCCAACAGCAAATTCAAACCGAGCACCCAACAAGAGCTCAGTAAAAACTGAAATCCAAAACCCCAATCCACAAACCAACTGCTGATTTGGCCCAGTTCAAATAACAAAAAGAGAAGAAAGACTCGAAGAGATAAAAGATCAGTTAGTTTCGAAGAGATAGCAACAAATCCCAATTGAGATTCAGTTGATTCAAAAATCCATGGTATATGGATAAAGTTGGGACAAATGGCTTAGTTGTTGTTGTTGTATGAATAAAGTTGTTGGAGATAACAACAAATTCAACAATGACAACAGCAACTATGAAAGAGTTCAGATCAGGAAACGAGAGGAGAGCATGGCCTCATTTGAGAACCAATAGGAGGAAGCTCGACAAGATAGTAATAGGCAGGCCGTGAGGTTGTGATTCAGATCAAAGAAGAAAGAGAATCATGTCTGCAATTGAAAGGAGAAGAGAGTGTTGTTCAGAGCTAAAGAAAGAAGCAGTCACGTGGGTGACTCGTGACCTTTGGCTAAGATTGTTTTATCTCTCTCTTTAATTTTCTCTCTCTTTTTAGTGGAAAGGTTGTACTGAATACTATTTTTTGCAATGAAATTAATTAATTCATTTATAAATCTGCAAAAATAAGTATGAGTAGAAAAAGATATTCTTGGGCTATGAAACTTAAGTTATATGGTTGTAATTACTGCTTTGATTTTTAGATGATTGGAGACTTGAGGTTCTGCTTTTGTTATTATTTTAGCGTTTGATTAATTGAACCTAAATAGGTTAAGCCTAGGACTTAATTCGAGATAGCCTATGTCTAGATGATGCTATTCATCATTAAAACTAATATTATTTTCATTATAATCGAGATAGTCTATACTTATTGATGCTTACCTAGATAAATGAGAAAACCATACGTGACTACATCCAAGTCATAGATTTAAGTGGATTAAATACCCAATAATCATTTGAAACTGAGTGCTTGATATTTGCTTTAGTTTAATTAATTGATAATTTAGAAAAGAAAAAAGTATCAATTGTTTTCTTCAATGATCTTCGATTAGAACTCAACACAAATCTCTTTGTGGATTCGACTTGGTCTTACTGTTTTACTCGTGGCTAGTAGTTCATATTCAATTTCTAGATTTATATTATTTTGTGAATTTAACGACAACCATTTTAAAGCGATCATTTACAACTTAACTTAGGGCAGACTGCAATGCAAAAGAATACATACTAGCGAATGATTATGCAAAACTCTTAAATTCAAACAAAACTACGTGCACGCACTAAATGATGAAAATTGCAATCCTAAAAGCCTCAATTTCTATATGCAAGGAAATGTAATCCTAAATGATAATGTTAAGCAACTGACAAATAAGATCAATAAACATCAACAATTATGCATGATAAACTACAAATAAATACTTAACCCTTAAAATTTGCATAAAATAAACAATTAAAAATTAGATCAAATTATGATATCACCTAAGGAGGTGAGTAATTCACACTCAAATATATGTCATGTAAGAGTTTTTAGATGATTCTCCACAACTAATGGCTGAAAATCTTGAAAAAAGTTTTAAAACTGCTGCAGCACAGGCTGAACGTGACTAGAAAAAGACTGCTTCAAAAACGGTTCAGATCAGGCTTAAAATGGGCTCAAGATGGCTTCTGAACCAATCCTGTTGAGTGGGATCAAGTTAGAACTGAGTCGGAACTGATTCAGGCTTGGTCAACTCAACTCTGCTCTGGTCAGTTGGTTCGGGTCTGAGCTGTCGGGTCGCGTCGCGTCAGGTCAGCATCCACAGTTCAAAGACTCGGCCGAGTTGGAGACGAGTCGTATCCGTCTCGGCCCGCTCCGAGACGAGTCCGAGTCACGAGTCGATCAACTCAACTCAGATGAGACCGACTCGGCCGAGAATCGGAGTTAACTCGGTCGACTCGGCCGATTCTCGGCCGAATCGGTTGTGACTCGGCCGAGTCGACCGAGTCAACTACGATTCTCGGTCGAGTCGGCTTGAAACGTATATTCACCCATGACGAACGGGTATAAAGAAAAAAAGAAAAAAAATCTTACCTCTCTTGCTCAGATCTGGAGATCGTCGCCGCTGCACGATCGTCGCCGCTCAGATCTAGACTCCGCAGCCGCCCGATCGCCATCGGGCGCTCCTCCCCAGCCCCAGGTGATGTTCCTCCCTCTCTGTCATTTTCCCTCTCCCTCCCTCTGTTTCTCTCTCTCACCCGCTCCACCCTCTCCATCTCCCGTCTCCCCTCTCTTTCCCTTCCCCTCCCTCTGTTTCTCTCTCTCCCCCTCCTTCTCTCACCCGCTCCACCCTCTCCATCTCCCGTCTCACCTCTGTTTCTCTCTCCCCCTCCCTCTGTTTCTCTCTCCCCCTCCCTCTGTTACCCACTCTCCACCCTCACCATCTCCCGTCTCACCTCTGTTTCTCTCTCCCCCTCCCTCTGTTTCTCTCTCCCCCTCCCTCTGTTACCCGCTCTCTTTCTCTCCCTTTCCATCTCATGTCTCTCTCTGTCTCTTTTGTTGGCCCAAAGTCCCATCACTCTAGTTTTGATGATGATCAACTCATGTAGTTATGTTTACTAATGATCTTGTGTTTAATTAGTGACAGATTCATGATCAAGATCTTAGTTGGTGCATAGCTTCAACAAAGGATTTCAAGTCAAGTTTTGGATCTAGCACGATGTTTGGACCAAGTCAATAAGGCTTCAAGTGAAGACTTCAAGAAGATGAAGACTTGTGTCTAGGTTTGTTTTAGAAGATTTTGTTTTTAGATAAAATATAAAGGATAGAGTAGTTGGTGGATTGCTCAAGTATCATATACACACACACTCTTGATTTAGTTTGTTTTACAAAAGATTTTCTATTTAGAAAATACATATTTGGATTTTGGTTTTCAAGCTTTCATATCTTTTATCCAAAATCATGTTTAGTGCTTAATGTCAAAAACATAGATATTTCACCATGTTTGTGTAGTGGATCATATCCATACACACTATGCTTTAAAAGTAGTTTAAATATCTTGTTTTTGTATTTGGTGAAGTTTTGAAAAACAAGTTTTGGAAAATACTGTTTTTCATTTGAGCCAATTTTTTCAACTTACAAAAATAGTCCAAATCATTTGTAACATGCCTTGATTTTGTGCAAGCATGTTTGTTTATCAAAGTATATTGGTAAAACTATTTTTGTAGATTTTCTATGTTTTTATGGGATTTTACTTCAACCAAAAAGACTTAGTTTTAATCCCTTTACATTTCTGACCCAAAGCTGGCTGGCTGGCCATGTCGGTCGACCGCACGGTCGACCGCACCAAGGGCCGGTCGACCTTGCGGTCGACCGACGTGCACAGAGCTGTGCACGTCTGGCAGCACAGTGGGCCGGCCGACCGGACGGTCGACCGGACCAGAGAGCTCTGCTCTCTGTATCTGGGCGGTCGACTGAGCGGTCGACCGGTAGCTCCAACGGTCGGAAATCAGACCGTTGGCGGTCAGGCCTGACAGACCCCAACGGCTAGTTTTTCTGAGCCTATAAATTTAGGCGTTTGGGCATTGTTTTTGTACAAGATTTCTAGTGGACTTTGAACCAGTTTTTCCCAGTTCTTTAAAAGAGTTTTCTCCACTAAATTGAGAGCTAATACTTCCAATCAAAAGGGGAGTTTATCAAGAGTATTTAAAAGTGAATTCTTTGAGTTTTCCTCCATCACTCTCATCCTTATTTTTCTCACAAACACTTGAGCAACCCATTGACATATTCATTCTATAGGAGTGTTTTTGTGAGAGTTTTTATTGGTGATCAAGTGTTTAGATCACCAAGAGTTCTTTCTTGTACTTTGAGGAGGCGGACGTGTGTGTCCGCGTTGTTTCGAGTTCGGGTGCGAACTTCTTGTTTGAGGTGCGGCCTCGGCGGGCTAGTGAGCTCGCGGTGTGTACGGGACTAGAGAGTCCGAGGGATTGTAAGTGTTGCGGCACCGAGGAGTGATCCATTGGGATCAAGCATAGTGGAAATCCTTCGTGTGTCGAAGGCGGGGATGTAGAGCAAGTGTCTCGAACCTCGAAACAAATCCCTTGTGTTTGCGATTGCTCACTCTCTCTCTCTCTTTGTCTTTATATCTTGCACACTTTTATTGTCTATCTTTATATGCTTGATATATTCATATTGTGCTCATATTGATATACTTGCTTGGGATTATTTGCTAACACTTGTATTCAACCAAGAGAGCCAACGCGGCACCTCAACCCTTATCTAGGGGAATCTAGAGGAGTTAGTCCAGAGCCCTTCACGGGGAATTCGGCTACACTCTTGTGTTATACGTGGTGTTTAGTGTAATAGTTTTGTTTAGGTCATAATAGTTTTTAATTCCACATTATTTGTCATTAAGTGACCATTAGATTAGCCATCACCTATTCACCCCCCTCTAGGTGAACTTACAATTGGTATCAGAGCAACTTACAATTGGTATCAGAGCCAAGTGCTCTGAATTTGGGTCTAACAACCTAGAGTTAAAAGATCCTCATTTTTTAGGCTAATCACATATTTTGTACACACACTATGGATTTCATGTCACCACCCTTGTTTGACATTCTTAACATCCAAATTTGGAAGGTTAAGATGTCCTTGTACCTCAAGGCCCTAGGTTTTCATGTTTATCTTGCTACAATTAAAGATTCATATGTTAATGATAGCAAGAATATTGAGGCCAATACAAAAGCCCTAAATGCTTTAAAGTCAACCCTAAATGATGAATATTTATCTAGGATTTCTAATGTTGATTCGGCTTTTGTAGCGTGGAATATCATCACCTTTCTTGGCGAAAAGGATCTATATTATGCGGGGAGCGATTCGAACGTTGGAAGCAAAACCTCCAACTTGTGCTATATGGTCCAAGGGGATAACCCCCTTGAGGTAATTACCGAATCCGAGGTAGAAGATGATAACATGTCATATGATGAGCTCACATCTTTTTGTCAACAATTAATTGAGAAATATGACATGATTAAGAAAGAAAATAAAATTTTGAAAAAGAATTTTGATTGCATGCTAAAAGAGAATGATTCTTTAAAAACTAAAATTGCATGTTTAGAAAAAGAAAAGAAAGATTTGAAAAATGAAAATGTTTCCCTCTTTTCCAAATTGAGTGATCTTTGTGAAGGAAACACAAATTTGAAAAATAAAATTGTTTTGGTGGAAAAACAAAAGGAAATTGTTTTTCAAGAAAACTCTTGTTTAAAAAGAAAATTTTGTGAAAAAGAAAGTTTTTCTAAAAAGAAGAAGAAAAATGACTCTATATCTCATCTTTCTCTACATGCCACCATTGATGATAATGAGATTAAATTTTTTGAAAAATAAAATTGATTGTTTGAGCTCAACTTTGAGTTCATGTGCTTTTAATCATAAGAAATTGAAAACCTTATTTTCAAAGAAACAAGTTCCAAATATTCATGCACATCATTCACATCATGCTTATGTTGCACGTCATGATCACACTCACACACATAAGCATCCTAAGGTGTACAAGTGTACACATTGTGGCCGCAAAGGCCACTTAGCAAAGTTTTGTTTTGATAAGATGCATCTTTTAAATTTTGCTAATAAATATGTTTGGGTGCCTAACAAGACTAACCCTCAAGGACCCAAAAGAAAATGGGTACCAAAGTCCCCACCTTTTGTTTTTGATGTAGATGAGGGCTCTCACAAGACATGAGAGATTTGGTGCCTTGATGGTGGATGCACTTGGATTTGATGGACACATATATGGATGCATCACTATCAAGGAGGTTTGGTGGGTCAACCACCATGTTTGCAGATTTGGAACATAGTTCCTTAGTTGGTAACTATTTCTAAACTCCTAGTTTATTTACATGCTTATTCATTTGTAATATCATATATAGCATGTTCATGTTTTATTTGTTTTATGTGCTTCATGTGGTAAATACTAGTTTAAATGTAGTTTTTATCAAAACTTGTATTTATACATGTACAAATAGTGAGAACAAATTGATTCATATATGTTTGCACTTCATGCTCATTTGTACCCACTATATGCACATATATAGGCTAGTTTTGATGATTCTTTCATTTATACTTGTTTTGCCTATTTTCGTGTTTTTACTTCATGTATATGTAATTTTTATTCAAATCTAATAAATATACATGTATATCCTTTTTGAGTCTCTTACCTTCATGCAAATACTATTAATAGACTCGTTTTATGTTTGGGATATGTATGCATATTGTTAGATTTAGATAAATCATACACATACCTAGAAGTTTATTGTTTTTTATAAAATAAAAATGAATAATTTGTTTTGATCATTTTGAGCCTTAATGATTATTTTCATAAAAATGCTATATACATGATTCTTGTACACTCATACTTCATTTGTTTGTCATGACTTTGATTCATGAACACTTTTATGAGCTTAATCGATTTTGAGTGTCATCTCTTGTGTATTTGGTATGATTCATGAAATACATATGTTTTGAAGGATTTTTAACTAGTTTTTTCAAAAATTAATTTAACTAGTTATTTATTCTTCAATGTTTATGAGATATACACATAATCCTATTATTGTTTCAATTGGTATCATTGAATCGTTTCAATTGGTATCAATTTGACTGTATTTTTTGTATATACTCATATTTTGTTTTCTTATATATGTATGTATCAATTTCATTTGGTATACTCATTTTTCATACATATATATATATGAGTTATTTGTGCTTGAGTTAAAATTATTTTACATGTTTAAAGCACAAAGTTGTTTATGATAAGAAAATAAAAATTTTAAGACAAAATTTTCAAAATTTTGTTTTATAAGAAAAATTCAAAAATTTTGAGTTGTATTGTCTATATGCAAGGAGAGCTTAACATCTCTTCTACATATAGATTCATAATGAGTGTATTGTGTATTGAGAAGCTTGACAACTCTTCTTTATGCGGTACACGTGTGTAGGGGGAGCTTCACATCTCCTCTTATGCATTGCATAATATGTGTTATGTGAATTGGGGCTTGTCATCCCTTCTTCATGTAATGCATATGTGTAGGGAAGTTAACTTAGCGTCGTCCTCTTCATGAATGTATATCGCATATAACCTTTTATTGACTTATTTATTTGCACCCCTTATTGGTCTCTTTGTTTATGACAAAAAGGGGAGAAAAATTTTGTTTTTACTTTAACCCCTTTGTTGATGATTGATAAAAAGAGAGAGAAAGATTTTGGTTTATATGCATGTTTTGTGAAAAAGGATTGTTTATGCATATATGTTTTGTTTTACAAATAGAAGAAAAAGAATTTGATTTGTTTTATGCTTGTTAGCATGTTTATTGTTAGCATGTTTATCTCCTAGATTTGCATACATGTTTATGAGCATACATTGCATATTTATTTGTTTATTTGTGATGCATGAGTTAAGGGGGAGCTTCTTTAAAGCTTTACTTTAATCCATGCATATATAACTTCATGAGTTTTGTCATCATCAAAAAGGGGGAGATTGTTGGCCCAAAGGCCAATCATTCTAGTTTTGATGATGATCAACTCATGTAGTTATGTTTACTAATGATCTTGTATTTAATTAGTGACAGATTCATGATCAAGATCTTAGTTGGTGCATAGCTTCAACAAAGGATTTCAAGTCAAGTTTTGGAGCTAGCACGGTGTTTGGACCAAGTCAAGAAGGCTTCAAGTGAAGGCTTCAAGAAGATGAAGACTTATGTCTAGGTTTGTTTTAGAAGATTTTGTTTTTAATAAAATGTAAAGGATAGAGTAGTTGGTGGATTGCTCAAGTATCATATACACACACACACACTCTTGATTTAGTGTGTTTTACAAAAGATTTTCTATTTTGGAAAATACATATTTGGATTTTGGTTTTCAAGCTTTCATATCTTTTATCCAAAATCATGTTTAGTGCTTAATGTCAAAAACATAGATATTTCACCATGTTTGTGTAGTGGATCATATCCATACACACTATGCTTTAAAAGTAGTTTAAATATCTTGTTTTTGTATTTGGTGAAGTTTTGAAAAATACTATTTTTCATTTGAGCCAATTTTTTCAACTTACAAAAATAGTCCAAATCATTTGTAACATGCCTTGATTTTGTGCAAGCATGTTTGTTTATTAAAGTATATTGGTAAAACTATTTTTATAGATTTTCTATGTTTTTATGGGATTTTACTTCAACCAAAAAGACTTAGTTTTAATCCCTTTACATTTCTGACCCAGAGCTGGCTGGCAAGCCATGTTGGTCGACCGCACGATCGACCGCACCAAGGGCCGGTCGACCTTGCGGTCGACCGACGTGCACAGAGCTGTGCACGTCTGGCAGCACAGTGGGCCGGCCGACCGGACGGTCGACCGGACCAGAGAGCTCTGCTCTCTGTATCTGGGCGGTCGACTGAGCGGTCGACCGGTAGCTCCAACGGTCGAAAATCAGACCGTTGGCGGTCGACCGGACGGTCGACCGGCAGGCCTGACAGACCCCAACGGCTAATTTTTCTGAGCCTATAAATTTGGGGGTTTGGGCATTATTTTTGTACAAGATTTCTAGTGGACTTTGAGCCAGTTTTTCCCAGTTCTTTAAAAGAGTTTTCTCCACTAAATTGAGAGCTAATACTTCCAATCAAAATGGGAGTTTATCAAGAGTGTTTAAAAGTGAATTCTTTGAGTTTTCCTCCACCACTCTCATACTTGTTTTTCTCACAAACACTTGAGCAACCCATTGACATATTCATTCTATAGGAGTGTTTTTGTGAGAGTTTTTTATTGGTGATCAAAGTGTTTAGATCACCAAGAGTTCTTTCTTGTACTTTGAGGAGGCGGACGTGTGTGTCCGCGTTGTTTCGAGTTCGGGTGCGAACTTCTTGTTTGAGGTGCGGCCCCGGCGGGCTAGTGAGCTCGCGGTGTGTACGGGACTAGAGAGTCCAAGGGATTGTAGGTGTTGCAGCACCGAGGAGTGATCCATTGGGATCAAGCATAGTGGAAATCCTTCGTGTGTCGAAGGCGGGGATGTAGAGCAAGTGTGCTCGAACCTCAAAACAAATCCCTTGTGTTTGCGATTGCTCACTCTCTCTCTCTTTGTCTTTATATCTTGCACACTTTTATTGTCTATCTTTATATGCTTGATATATTCATATTGTGCTCATATTGATATACTTGCTTGGGATTATTTGCTAACACTTGTATTCAACCAAGAGAGCCAACGCGGCACCTCAACCCTTATCTAGGGGAATCTAGAGGAGTTAGTCCAGAGCCCATCACGGGGAATTCGGCTACACTCTTGTGTTATACGTGGTGTTTAGTGTAATAGTTTTGTTTAGGTCATAATAATTTTTAATTCCGCATTATTTGTCATTAAGTGATCATTAGATTAGCCATCACCTATTCACCCCCCCTAGGTGAACTTACAATTGGTATCAGAGCAACTTACATTTTTCCCCTCCCCCTCCCTCTCTCTTCCTGTTTCCGATCTCTCCCCCTCTCTCTCCCTGTTTCCGATCTCTCCCCCTCCCCCCTCTGAGGTATAAGAGATGGGGATGATGATGGTGGTGATAAAAATATGAGGATTTTATTCAGTTCTAATAGTGATGATGGTGAAGATGGTGATGATAATGATGACAGTGATGGCGGTGATGACGGCGGTGGTGATGATGACAATAATGAGGGCAACAATAGTACTGACGGAGGAACTTATAGTCTTGAAGGTCATATGCAAATGTTGAGTTTGACATCAGGTCAACATTATGGTATGACATATGTCCATGACGACAAACCACAACTTGAGAGATTTACGAGCACTGGTATCGGTTTATCTACTTACCGCAGAGATGATTATGATGATGATTTTGTGCCTTATCGCAATTCAATATGGAGCACTAGTATCGGTTTATCTACTTACCGCAGAAATGATTATAATGATGATTTTGTGTCTCATCGCAATTCAATATGGAAATAACTACATTAGTATATATTTATGAATATAGTTTGTGCAATTTACTATATTGTGCATGTATTTTGATATGCTTCTACTGAAGACGCGTGTATTTATACTTTCGCTTTATGTTTAGTGTGCTAGATGATATGTTTTGGACATGTGATACATGAATATAGATGTCTACATTTTTTCAAGATTTGTCGTGATTTTTTCAAAAAATTTTGAACTTCTATGTAGCGTTTTGAGCGTATCGTCCTCGATCCGAGTCGCCGAGACCGCTCCGTCTCAGTGCCCGCCGAGTCGGCGGCCGAGACTGCGACTATGAACCATGTCAGCATAGGCAGTTTGGGTCGGCTCAGGCAGCTCGACTCCACTCGGGTCGGATCAGGTTTGAGCCAAGTCTGTCTACTGAGACGGATCTGGGTCGGATTTGGATCTGGATTTGAGCCAAGACCCGGCCTGGATTAGATGCAAATGAGAAGATCTCGAGATGGTGATAGCGAGGATTACGTCGACGAGGAGATCCGATGGAGATGGCGGTGAGATCTGCCATTATGGTAGGGCAGCGACCTCCAGTCGAGGTTGACAGGAGGAGAGAGAGAGGCGACGTCGTGGTTGCAGGTGAGGGGAAGAAGAGGCGGTCGTGCTGGCAAGGTAGAGTAGAGATGGCGCAAGGGAAAAGGGTGGCTGCTTTGGGAGTTGGGGCAACAGACGAGGATTAGGGTTAGGGTTTTGATGCAGGAAAGAGGTGGGAGGCAATGAACAGTGTGTGATGGTGAATTTTGGAGAATTTCGGGTGGATTTGTGAACAACTTTTTTCTTTTTTTGCGGGATCAGATCTAGGATTTTAGATCTAGGTTTTTTTTTTTTTTGAATAGATCAAAAAAAAATTGAATGAGATTGAAAACCTAATGCTCTGATACCAAAATAATGTAAAAATAGAGATCACAATCGCCTTCAATCCAAACAAAAGAGAAACAAATTAGGGTCTGAGGAAAATGAATAAAAAATACGAAAGAAGACAAAAACCTAATAAGATTTGAGCTTCACACCCCTTACACAAGATCAGGCTTCACCACCTCTTACACCAATCTCAAGATCACGAGAACTCAGATCTCAAAAATTTTAACTGAAATTTTTAGATTTATTCATTCATGCCTAATTAGAGAGATCTTGAGGTCTATTTATAAGCTTTTCAAAAGCCAATTCTCAAAATAAAAAAATTCGTACTAAATTCCAAAAGAAATTAAAATCAAAATAAAATAAAGCAAAAAATACATAACAATAAACTAGAACCAAAAGAATGCAGCACCCCATCTTCTAGTGTAGACTCGCTCAAACATCATGATGCCTTGATCACAGTGCCTCCAAAAAGTTCTCAACCCTTCATTATGATTTGGAGGATATATAAAGTAGGCTAATAGGATAAAAACCTCAACTATTAAGGTTTTCTCCCCTTTTGAAGAAACATAACTGTATTTGAACGCCATGATGGGATTTCTTATATAAACTTGGTGAACTTAAGCATGTTCTCGATTTCAAGGTTGACAGAAGTACAAAAGAAGGATTATTCCATTGCAAACAGAAGTATGCAAAAGATGTGCTGCTTAAATGCAATATGGTCAATTGCAGCAGATTTTGACGCCTATAGAAACTAAGATTAAGTTATGTGCATACGAAGGAAAAGAATTAGAAGATTTGACTATGTACTGATAGATGGTTGAAAGTCTTATCTATCTAACCATGACAAGGCCAGATATCGCATTCACGATCAAAGTAGTAAGTCGCTACATGCAAAAGCCAAAAAAAACCTCGCTTAGAAATGGTACAATAAAGTTTCAAGTATGTCAAAAGAACACTTAGCCATACACTTAGATGTGATCGGGTATTGGATGTTGCTACGTGGGAGATCAAGATGCTTGGAGATAACAACTGAGTATGTCTCTAATCTTAATCGGAAGGCAATCATCTCATGGTGTAGAAAAAGATGACCAACAGTGTCAGAGAACCTAGTGTTTCATGAAAGGACATAGCATATTGAAGTACGTCATCATTTTTTAAGAGAGTTCTTCAAGAAAATATCATAATAAAAGTGATCAGGACTAAAAAGCAAGCGGGGAACATCTTCACTAAAGACTTGACTCTACATATTATAAAAGAAAGTCAGAAGATAGGCACAAAGTATTCTAAGAGTTGTTAAGTAAGCTCATGAAGGCAGGAGAAAAACCGACATGAGAGGTATATAAATAGAGGCGTTGCCTCTCAGTTGCAGTTAAGAAGCAAAAGTAAATAAATAGGATATAGCTAATAGAAGATGGGTAAGTTTTTTCTTTCTTTCTTTCTTTTTTGAAAGGTAAGAACTCACACACACTTCGCTAATTACCTCAACCAACTTTCGACGCCAGTGAGAATTGAACCTGGAACTTCCTCCTTGGAAGGGAGGTGTGTAACAAACAGGATAACACGCTTCACACAAGAGGGTGAGGTTGTATTGTATGTATGTGAGGAAGTATGACATGAAAGCAAAAGAGGTGATTTGATGGAAGAAAGTTTGAGTGAAAAGTGTGTTGCAAAAGTCCAAAGAAGAAAGTATGAATTTGTGGAGGACTAATGTCCGATTTCAATATTTGTTAGAGACCTATTTCCTAAACACCCTTCTTAAAAAATGATTAGGCGCCGAAAAAACATCAAATTTATAGATTAGATTCTTAGGTCAGCTCCTACTGTGTTCCTTGGCGTTTTCTTCATGTGATTGATGGATCTCCTCAACGGAGATTGCAATCCTGTCATTACCTCTCGTGAAAGAGTTATTTGGTCCTCTTTTACTCGTGAAAGAGTTATTTGGTCTCTGTTTTTTTTCCCTCGTTTTCCCCTGGCCTGTTTTTTTAATGTAAAAAACCAATTTTTTTATGTGATTAATAAACACTAACTTTAATTCACTATCTTATTGGTTGAAAGAGAGAAACTTGTACAAAATAACTCTCTGCAAGTGTTGTTTCCATCCAAACACCATGATCAAATGAAGAATGTACACCAGACTGTAACCTTGTCATACGATCAGGAGGAAAGGGTTCACCTTAGGGTTTAAATCTGTGAAGGGCAAAAAGAAGAAAGAAAAAAAAGAGGAAAAATCATCTCAAATAAATAAACAGATTAAAATATATATATAACAAACAAGATAGCATTACCATAATCCAAAATATGAAACACACAAAAGGAATTCTAACAAATATATATGTATGCGTGCGTGCGTGTGAGAATGAACAAAATCGTACCTTTCATCAAAGTGAAGAGACCCCTCACTGCAATTTCCTTCTCTTGCTGATCTACAAACAGAAACGAAGAAATTAAAAAACATTAAAAAAACAGTTTTTTCTTTTTTCACATGAGAGCAATGGTTCTATACCTTAATACTGCGAAGAAGAAGAAAGAGAGATAAGAGAGAGATGACGATTGAGTTGGTTTCAGTCTCATTTTCTCTCAAATATATAGAATTTTAGGCGGTTCAAATTTTGGAAATTGTTGATAGATTTTCCTCTTGGGCGGATTACCTTCCGTTTTTGGACTTATGAATCAAAAAGGGCACAGGTGCTATCGGATCTGGGCAAGAATTGCAGGAGATCCACACCCGAAAGTTTAGGGATTATTTTCAACAATATAACCCGAACGTATTCATGTATTTTTTAGGGTTTTTTCATATAACCCTCAATAATACTGTTTATTTTCCAAATAACTTCTAAACTGCTTTGTATTTCGAACGAACCACAAAGGGACTTTAGGTTTGGGAAAAATTCCCGCAAAAATGACTGTTTTGTTTGGAGATTAAGCTTACATCATAGCTTCCAGCGGGAAAAATTAACCCTCATTATAAGCAGAAGGAAAAAAACTCCCACAAGGGAGAATGAAACACCTGATGACAATGATGGATTGCAATAATAACCTTTAAAAAATTACTAGTGTAGTTTTCATGCGTAGCGTTCGTATATCGTAAGTGATCTTCCACGAACCGTTAGTCGAGCTTAGTGTCCTATTTATGCTGCAAAGTCAAAACTGTTTTGTAACACGCCCCTTAGCGTATCTTACGATTCAGTTTGAAAGTCCTCGTACTCCCCGCGAATGGAAAGAGTCGAACCCTGAGCAATTCTCAGTTGGCCTGACAAAATAACTAAAATACCTTCACTTCACTTTCTATTGTCATTTTGTGCTCCGAATTTCTCTCTTTTTTGACAGTGTGTCAATCATTTAGGGTTATCTTCCCAAATGTACAGATTTCAGGTATTTTTAAAATATAGGGCCGTAACAAATGTTGAAATTAGATATTAGTCCCCAACACAATTTTGAGACCAACTTGGAGAAAATGTCCTCATGGCAGTTTTTCATCCAAATCTGATGTTAACTTTGTGATTAACTTCTAACACGGTTAATTATAAATATTCAAAACATTTCTATCCTTTAACTTAATCTCGCCGGCCTCATTCTCTTTCATTGATCTTTCTCTACCCACAATGTAACTCTACCGTCTTCTTCTTAAGGGGCTGTTTGTTTGGACGTAAAAGTCGTGAAATGTTGTAATTCGTAAATGACTTACAATCAATTACAACTACGGTGTTTATTTGGACTGTAATTCGTAAAAGACTTATGCAACTCAACTATCACTCACTTGCACCCCAATACCCCTCATTTATATCCTATTTGCAGTTAATTTTGTTGTCGTGCAATTTTGTATTATTTTTTGTGTTAATATTAATTTTTTAATATTTAATATTTTTAGTATTTATTTGCAATTTTAAAAAATTTTAAATCACTAAATAGTTAATTTTGTGGTCAACTTTCTCACTTATAACTTACACATTAGACAACCAAACACCGTAAAACACAATATACTTTCTCACTTATAACTTTATATTACCAACCAAACACCGTAAAACTTACATGTAACTCATTTACAACTGTAAAAAAAATTTACGAATTATGACTTACAAATTACGACCAATTTCGACAACCAAACAGGCCCTCAATGAAACCATAGAGAGCCTCAACGATGAATGTGGCCTTGAAGAGAACAAAGTACTCACCATGATGAAGAAAGGCTGGGAGGGAAGGATGGAAGGACGCTGACTGATGGCCGATGGGGTGTTAAAAGAGAGGCGAGAGGAGATTGGGATTGTTACGGAAAAGAATGAAGAAAGGATAGTTTTATCTAAGAGGGGTCTTTAGTTAATATAGAGAAAATATTTCTAGAGTTGGCTAATTATCAACCAAGAGGGCTATTTTCAAGGTAGTTTTTAAGTTGTTGGAGACTAATATTTGAATATGAATTTGTAAGCACTAATGTACAATGTCAATATATTTTTTAGGAACCTATATTCTATAGGGGATTTCGTTTCAGTCATGTATGTCAAATCGTATATAGGAAAAAAATTCATTCACAAAATTTAGTTCGCTACAATCACCTCTTTTTTAAAGAAAAGGTGTGCAGTGAAAAAGACTTAAATACCCTGGTAGTATTAAGCTGAGGACTGCAGTTATTATCTCAGTCCTAAAAAATTGTCATATTTCTTAGTTTTCATGGTGGCAGTCCTCTTTAGCACTGCAACCGTGATGCCGATCCTCACAAAAAAAACTACATTTATGAGTCTTTATATTACTGTAATCATGATCACAATCCTCTTTATTAGGAACACGATCATGATTGTAGTGCTAAAAACAAATGCTTTATCTTTAAGTTTTTATCACAGTCCTCACACTAGCTTATATTAGGACTGCGATCATTGTCGCAGTCCTCGCAAAATGCCCTAATTTTCAACTAATAAAAAGACTACAATCATAATCCCAGTTTTCTGATAAAGGACTGCGACCATAGAAGTAGTCCTCACAGACCATTGCATCATGATTCGCAGTCCTCATATCAGTATCGCTATCATCAGCAAACTCTCTATTCACAGACATCGAATGATCTGCAATGCTTTCCAGATTTAAATACCATATCGATCACGAACACAAATAAAAATCATCACGAGCACGAATAAATGAAATTTGCAAAATGTCGATCCTAAAATAATTGTTCCAGAGGCTACGCCCCATACGACCCCAGGAGGGGCTTACCGCCCCCTTCCAACCCCCACATCAATCATACCGCGAATATCGATCCGCAAATTGCTCTGTGTCAGGGTCATGTTTGAGGAGAGATTAACGCCGAAGACAATGTGGAAGGGTAAAAGATAAAAGGAAAATATACAAAGAAGTGGTGGTTGAGAGGAATCAATTTATGCTGACGTAGATTAAGATATAGCGAATAAAAATAGGAGGGAGTTTTTTTCCTAATTATGAACGAAAGTAGGTGGTTGTAGCGAATTTTTTCATAATTTAAAAAGGTCATTTAAAATACAAAGTTTTTTGGAATTATTTAGGAATAAGCAAGATATTTGGGAACTATACGGGAAAAAGAATCATTTATGGTAGACAAAACAAAGTATTCATGCTTTGAGAAGACTAGTTTGGCCTCCAAATTATTTGCCCAAATAATGAAGTTAGTTATGGATTTTTAGAATCCTTCTTTTTCTCCTTTAGAGTAATACAATAACCCTGCGAAGAGATTTTTTTTTTTTAGAACCCTTATTAATTAAGATGTTGATTTATCATAATTTTGAAAATTCTGATTAAACTGAAGTTTAATTTGTTTATTTTTACGGCAATTTATTAGCTACTTATATGCAGTTGAAATTCTAATTTGACTTTTTTTTTAAAATTTAATTTTGATGAGATCTCTATTATATATTTTAAATGTAAGTTTTTATACCATTTAAGTAATTTATTTGTGATAATTTTATAGCTATCCATAACAATTCTAAATAAACGAAGAAGGAAAGAGATAACTTAATATCTTGGAATGAATTGATTAGATATGTAACAGTTTTGATTGGACATTTTTATATATTATTTAATGGAATAGACGAATTAAAATTGAATAGATTGTTACATCATGATATGAGATAAAATTCAACATACTCAAGTTTGTAGAAAAATGGTTCTTAATCTCAAATCTATATAGTATTTAAAAAAAACTCCAATCTATATCACTGGGAGGTAAAATTAAATTGAACATTAGAATTTTTTAAATTTAAATAATCTATAATTCATATTAAAATTTATTTGTTCTAAGGTTATGTTGAATTTTATCCAAATAAATTTAATCGGATCTTTTCATATTTAAACATTAAATATTTGTAATCAAAACCGATCGAAAGAGAGGTTTTCTTCTGCGACTCATACATTTGTCCATCAACCTTCATCCGACAGAGAGAGCAACGTGACTCTCTCCTTCTTTTTTTTATCTCAGTTTTTTTTTTTTATTCTTATCCCTTCTTCTTCTTGGCCGATCGGCCGATTTTTCACTGATATACACTAGTTTTATTTATTCATGTGGGGCCCTGCTAAATAAGAGGGAGAAATACTCAAAGATCAAAAAAAATAAAACTTCAAGTAGGTAACTATGGTTCTTATTAAATGGTAAGAATTGTCTTTACCTCAACTTTCTTTTACTAATTTACTGTCATTTCGAGCCGAAAGAAAATTTAGGCATCCAAAATGCAAAATACCAAAAGGGACCCATCGTCTTCTGAAGTAATGGCAGACCTGACAAAAAGACCATAAGCACATGCACACAACCTGTTTGCAGAAATTCCTAGCTGAAACCAAGCCCCAAAAGTTTGTCTTCCAGTCTTTCCCACTCCTACTTTCAGCTCTTTGATGTCGATGACATTGCTTTTGGTGTTTTAAGCCAGCTGGGTCTTCTTCTTTTCTCTCATCCTATTGCTTGTTGTTAGTGTGGGAGGTTGAGATTTAAGAATTGTACGAGGCCGAGAGAATTCGAAAGGAATGGGGTTGTTGTTGTTGATCTGAAGAAGGGATGTGATGGGTGAGGGCTCGGGCCATGGATCTGTTCATCAGGCTGCGAGGTTTTTAATGAGGTATCTCCATGGTTTAATTCGTTCAATTGTAGCACACTGATTATTTGGGCAAACAGTATTCATTTCCCTTGCTTTAAATTAAACTAAGTCCGTTGCTTGTAGAAAAAGATTGCCTCAGCATGATCACATACATCTCTCTCTCACTTTCCAACTTCACTTGCTTCAGTATTTGTGTTGGTGACTCTTGCTTGCTTCAAGCATTTGGGCTACCCGGGTATGTAGAATTCCTTTGAAATTTTATGAATATTCATTATTTCATTACGCTGTAAAAATTGTATTGTCTACTACTGAGAACCGTGTCAAAAATATATACTCTTAAAATCATTAGTTGCCGACAATGTCTGATTTTATATTCGATTGGAAATTCATTAATTTTATTGTGTCTTGATTGTTGTTTCCTTTTATTCGTAAACAACAATAGATCCTCTAGTGCCGTGCTTAGTGTCTTATTCTTTCATTACTCATCTTAGACCAGTTTAAAGGAAGGTTACAGTGGGTGGTCAACAGCTTGAATAAAAATCAGTTGGATTCAATGAAATAAACCTGTAAAATGAATATAGTTTGGGTTATTCCTTATCACTATGATTTGTTTCAATGCTACTTCGATACAATGATAAGCGGGTAAGGGTGGTTGCAAGGACATTATCTTACGGTAGTGGGTTTTTAATGCAAATAGAGGTAGCAAATAACAAAATGTAACTAATAGATGCAAGTAAGACATCATGTTAGGATTTACGTGGTTCAGTCAGTATGACCTATATTCATATTTTCAAGAGAGGAGACTAAGAGGAATCTCTCTTTCGAAATTACAAGGAGGTTTACAACTCTAATCTCGTGAACCCAAATTACACATATCTAGTCTACACTTACTCTTTTAACAAAAAGAGAGAAAGAAGAATGGCGCGCGGGCGGGGGGGGGGGGGGGGGGGGGGGGGGATGATAATCCCTCATTCTTTTCACAAAACTCTCCTTAGCTTATGCTTTTATATATTAGGCACAAAATAACCACCTTATGTATTATTGGATAATAGTAAAGCATATATAAGCCAATCAGCAATCTACAAATTTTTGTTAATACTCAAAAAGAGTGGTAAACTGGTTTGTTGCCAAAACCTATCTTTTCCTAGCTTCGTGGTTACGACAGTGAAAGAATAAAGGAAATTTGTAGGTTGTTGTTGCGAAAGCAGCACAAATGAAATTGTTTATAAATTAGATTTCAAAAAAGTTTAGATTGAAATCAAATATTCCACCATATTTAGCTTGTCAACTCATTATAAGATTTCCTAACCCGAAGAATCAATATCAAACTTAATATATTTCTTTAAAGCTAACAACTCTTAGAATTTTCTTGTTGGTTGGACACGTTCAAACAACTGAACTATTATAGAGACTACTCTCTCTTATTTATATTGTTTCATTGAGGACTTGCACCAATTCATGAAGACCGAATTTAGATTGTAAGTTAGGATCACAATGCTTGTCACTCCATCTAGGCAACTCCATTTAAAAAGGTTACAATAATTAAAAAATCAATAATAAATAAAAGTAAAATAGTAAAAAAAAAAGTTGTGTAATTGCACTTCCTAAAAACATTAATTCTCAACAAACAGATAAATTTTCTCTGACTTGATTTCCTAGCACAACTATCATACAACTTACAGGTAGAAATACTTGCTCTAATGAATTCTTAAGTTCATTCGAATTATTATTTTCCCTACTCCTTTTGGGGTAATGACCCACTTATCGTCAGATATCTTTGCCATGGATCGTCAATTCCTAGGTCTTAGTCCTTGTGGATTTAAGAGGCATTTTCCATGAAACTAGGTAATTCCAATGGACTTTAGAGGTGGCTCTGCCACATCCTTATGTGACGTGATACTTAGCTACACTGTTTGCTAATGATGGATCACTGTGACACTCTTAGCAATGACTTTACAAAAAACAACAAACAGAGACGACTTGTGACAAAGAGATCACATGAAGTTAAATTTTTTTGCCCCCTGAATTTAAAGTGATGGAAGAAATAAACATCCCCTAATAAACAAATGAGTTTTTTTTTTTTTTTTTGAAAAATACTAATATCCTCACACTTGCTTAAAAAAAATCAAGACTTATTTTCGCCTACAATGCACAAACATGTTCTTAATACATAAATTCTTGGATCTACTTCAATCATAACTATCCTAAATACTCCATTTGAACTGCCCCAGATATTAAGCCTAAGCTTCAGTTCTCTGCATTGTGCATTTGTCATTCTTTTTCCTTCACATGTTTCTTTCTTGATGCTTTTGTTCTTAGAAGTGGAAATCACATCAGTAGTGCAAAGGAACTAGATAATTGAGTGCCCCTCCCTCTCTTCCTTCTCTCTATCGTTGATTACTCGTATTCTTTCCTTTTTTTTTTCCCTTTCAGAGTTCAAAGCTTATTCACAAACTACTTTTATCTTCCCTCATGCTTATTCACAAAATCAATGTTGAGAGAAAATTTAACAACACATATAGCTTAGACTTCATATAATATATTGATTTTTACTATACTAGTAAACTTTCATTTGAAGGAAAAAATGAGTATGAAGAAATCATTCAACCTATAAAGCAACTTGGGAGCATGAAGATCAAATGATGAAAAAATATTTGATCTATTTCAGGCAAGGTTCAGGTTTTGGTTCAATTTTGAACCCTTCAATTGTTAAGCATTTCGATCAATTTTTGAGGTTTTGTCATGTTTCATTTCATGTTTCGATTTTAGTCATATATATAAAATGTAGGCATCTTTGATTCTTTGCATATATTGAGGGGGGAAAACACAATATGAACATGTAAGTTGAAGAGTCGTTGTAAAATAAAGAGAAGTGAATCTTATAATCAATTAATATGAAAGCTGATACCCAAAAACTAATCCAAAGTAATATGAAAGTCATCGATTTAAAGTTAAATTAAGATTAAAATAAGAAGTAAATTTAAAATATCTAATTATGACAAATTATGATATATTGAAGTCGGATGGCTGTAGAAGTTAAAAATGAGATGAAACTAGTTATTAACAATATTACATTTTCCTTCCTTTTCTCTCTGTTTTTTGATTTTTGGTAGGTTTGAGTATGTTTCATCTGAAACTTAGCTAATCGAATCTTCATGTCGGTTTTGGACCGACACTCACTAAAACTGAGACAAAACGGCGAAACTGAGACAAACTAGCAAAACCTCAAACCTTGATTTCATGCCTCAAGTTTGTCTAAGTTTTAAGGATAAAACTTTTATAAGGGGTATTATAGGTGTTTAATTAGTTGAAGAAACTGAGAATAGTGTATACTGATGAGGGAATTGCCTGAATTTACATGCATTATAATTACATGATAAGAACACCTTTAATCTTAATATAATTAGTATTCCATAATTCTAATTCTAATACTATTCTTAACACCCTCTCGCAAGCTCACGATGGAGGACAAACTGTGAGCTTGAACAAAAGAAAAAGAAAATAAAAATTTTGAAAAATAATTGCTGAAAATTTTGAAATTGATGTCGATCCCGTGCGCTGCTCTTTGAAGACTGATCACTGAATAATTTGTATCTTGAACACCCCTCGCAAATAACTAATGGATGAAACATCAAGAGTTTGGATGACTATGGATGATGAGTAGGAGAAGTAGGGATGTATTTCAATCGATAACACAACACTTTATAAAGCTTGACCTAAATCTTTTTCTCGAGTCACAAGGCAGACTTTGAACCTGTATATCTTTTTAGAATAGTTAGGACAAACTCCAAAAACTCATGGTGTCTCTTTCACGAGAAGTGAAGTGGATATTGAACATGTAAGTCTCTTTAGAATACTCAGGGCGGACTCCAAAATAAAATACTTAGTGGACATTCTTCTCTTTGAATTTGATATTTCCTTTTTGGGTTTTTAAATATATACCCTTAAATCTTCCTTGTTTAGAAAAAAACGCCCCCAAATCATTGATATTTCAATTTACTTTCTAGATCGTATAAAGCTTAAAAGTTTGCCCCCTTTTAGAATAAAAGGAGAATATCTCAATTTCATTTTGTTAACTTGCCCAATATTTTTTACAAGATGACTAAACTGTCCTTATTTAAATGATTAAACAACTAAATCCAACTTATGCCTCTAGACACATCTTTTTTTCTACCAATTTCTTCTCCTTCATTTCTCTCTCTCTCTCTCTCTAATCAAACATGTTCCTGTTCCATTCATTTATCATAAAAAACTCACATCAAATCATTTTCACACACGCCCATTAAGAAATTTGAGAAAATTTCAACAAAATTTTAAAGAAGATTTGAGAGAAATTTGAGATTTAAGGGGGATTTAGAGAGTGAGGATAAGGAGAAGAATGGAGAAGAGGAAGGGATAAGAATTTTGGGTTTGATAAAATTTAGGTTAGGTCATACTAGTCTTCTTGCTTGTGTAGTAACACACGAGCTAAGAAAGATAATAATCCTAGTTAAAAAAATTTAGACAATGGTAAAATTTTGTCTAAATTTTTGCCAAACCCATAGCCTCTCTCTAAAAACAAATCTCACAGTTTTATTCTGACCCTGGACCTTCCTTAAATGAAACAACTTCTTTAATATTGATGATTGACCTAGGCATCAATAGGCCTCAGGTCTTGCGGCTAGATATGAATTAATATATTTTGTAGAGTGATAAGGACTTTAAGGTGAAATTAAAGCGATTCCATTCAAATCTATTTGAAACATTTAAAGCCAATTAAAAAAGTTTCATGGAGCCATAGTCCAAGTTCAGCATACAAAATGGTGTGATAGGGCTTTTAAGACTCATTTCTCAAGGAGAATACTATGTTTCTCAAGTTTGAAACTTTGAGTAGTAGCGCGTAATTGGTACTTTATAATCTAGTCATCATTTTTAGCTATGTGTACATTATTATTGCTCTTCTAATATTACTATTAATCACAATTTCTTAGCTACTATACTTTGAACAAATGTTGTCACCAGATACCTCACAACCCAACCCTAATTTTTTCCTCCTGAGCTACACCTGAGGGCCTGGCAACTCAAGCATTTAAAACGACACATCATTTATTCTGATGTTATCAACCCAACTGTTAAGATTAGTTATTAGTATTGCTCTGATAGCATGTTAAGAAAAAGAAAACCCTAAAAATGAATTGATTCATTAACATAAGAGAAGGTACAAGGTATATATAGAAGACAATGTGGGTATATGAGTAACAACCTAATAACTCAATGCTAATAACTAACTTTAACAACAACTATTTAATTAGAACTCAAATTGAGTAGATGCATGCTTGATATTATTTTTTTTTGGGTTTGATTAAATCATTTAGTTATGGTTTAAAGGATCAAATCCGACCTGCATTGGTGCTTACCCTTCTTAGAATGATATTCTATATTTTTCTAATTTAACCACAAATTCATGATGCAAATGAAAATAACAAACACTTTCATTATTACATGAATGATAGGAAAAGAAGAAGAAAAAATTATAACCATCATTATGGGCTATTATAATAAGTATAAACTATCTTCCTAATCATGATTTATAAAAGATTATTTGGTTATATATAAATCTGTATAAAATTTTTAGATAAATCAAGCCAAATCAAAACAACACATTTCATTAAGAAATTCTTCTAATTTCTATTTCATTCTTAATAAAAATTATAATGTTTGAGGAGTAAATATTAGACTTGGGTAAGCCAAAACCCATGAATTTGGATGCTCACGTGGATGCTACCTTTTATAGTAGGAGTTTGTGAGCGAATCCTACAAATTTATAATGAATCACATCTGTAAATTGTACGATCTGATTTTAATTTGACCTTTTATCACACTAAAATTGTAAATACAATGTTCAAAAAAATTTTAGAAAGAAAATTATGGGATTTTAGTCTTTAGATTATATTCTACAAGATATGGTGCTAAAAAAAATTCATTCAAGTATGATAGTTTTGGTAATAATTTCTATAAAAAAGATTAAGAGATTATAAACTGAGACAACCTTTTGATATAGAAGTATCAAATTCTTAAAATAAGATATGTGATGTTATCTCTGTTAAAAAGAAATTTAGAAAGAGAAACATTTAAAATTTAAACTACATTAAAAGGTATGACCTAAAATAGAATATAATAAGTTAGAGGGATCTTAATTTTCTCTAAAAGATTTCGTGAAGAAGGGAAAAATTACTGGTAAAGGTGGCTTGGATCTCAATATTAATAAAATTAATTGAGAGAGAGAGAGAGAGAGAGAGAGAGAGAGAGAGAGAGGTTTTTGAATATAAAAAATGAATTAAAAGTTAGGTGATGGTCGGTGGGGGGGGGGGGGGGGGGTCTTGGAATTGATGATCGACTTGGGTGGGCTTTTCTTAGATTTTTTTTTTTTTAAAATATTGACGCGTCAACGCCTGCGAAGACCCGCCCTTTGATTATTCTCCTCGGTTCGTATCTGAGTCCATAGGACCTCAACTCTGATGTCCATTTTAATATCCATCCTGTTGCTTCAAGATTCTCTAAACGTTTCTCAGAGAATGCTTCATGAGGACCGTGATCGGAAATGTTTGGAAATGCTTGAGTTTACTCGAGATGATAAAGAAACTAAGCACCAACTTTTCCTGCCTGTGGTATCTGATTTTGTGATCCATTCATGGAATGGCTGATGTAGTACACCGGCTTCTGGACGCCTTCGTCTTCACGAACCAATGCTCCGCTCACGTCTGACTCTGAGACGGCTAGATACACAGAACAACATTTCTCCCGAGGTGGGCTTGGACAGGAGTGGTGATGAAGCCAAATATCTCTTCAAACCTCAGAAAGTTATCTCACATTCTTTGTTCCAGCGGAAATCGGCCCCATTCTTCTTCAAGAATTGGAAGAAGGGCTTGCATTTGTCTGTGGATCGACTGATGAATCAGTTCGAAGCTGCGAGACGTCCGTTCAACATCTGAACCTCTTTCGCACATGTGGGCGACTTCATGTTTAAAATGGCGGATACGTGGTCGAGGCTGGCCTCGATGCCCCGTTGGGTGATCAGATACCCTAAAAACTTCTCGGGGGCAACCTTGAACGTGCATTTCTCGGGGTTGAGCTTCATAGTGTATTTCTGCAGGAGGTCGAAAACTTCGCCTAAATGTTGGAAGTGATCCCTACGCAGGACATTTTTCACTAGCATGTCATCAACGTACACTTCCATTGTGCTCCTGATCAGATCCTTGAAGACCTTGTCAACCATGTGCTGGAAGGTGGCCCCGACGTTTTTGAGCCCGAAGAACATCAACTTGTAGCAATTGGTTCGCCAACCAGTATTAAAAGCAGTCTTGTCTTCGTCTGGTGGGTGCATTCTGATCTGCTTGTACCCGAAGTATGCGTCCATGAAGCTGAGAAGTTCATGGCCCGTCGTCGCCTCTATCAGCTGATCGATCCTAGGGAGGGGGAAGTTATCCTTTGGGTAAGCTTCATTGAGGCTAATGAAGTCGATGCAGACCTTCCACTTGCCATTCTTCTTCATGAGGATGGGATTGGAGAGCCAGTCAGGGTAGAATATCTCACGGATGAAGCCGGCCTGTAGTAGGCGGCCAACTTCATCACTGTTGGCGCGAATCTGTTTCTCGTTCATTCTCCTTGGCTCTGCTTTACTGGCTTAGAATCCGCCTTGATAGAGAGCTTGTGGCAGATAATATCAGAATCAATTTCAAGCATATCAGTGGGAGTCCGCGCTAATACATCCAAATTGCCCGACAAGAACTTTCTGAATGAGACCTTCTTATGAGGATGCATCTTTGAGCTGATTCGGAGGACCCTCTGTGAATGATGTGGATCTACAGGAAACGACTTGGGTTCATCCTCAATCTTGCTGTCGGGGTCCGACTCGATGGGTGAGTTGGGGTCTGGATCCTTCAGTTTGGCAGGGAAGTCGGAGTCTTGGTTGTCGCTGTTCTGTAATTATTATTGATTAGCAATCCTCTTTTGTTTCTTATCTACAGGAGAATCCTTGTCAGAGACTACTCGGGAGGTTTTTGTCGTCCAGCCGGACTTCTTCCAGGCTACTACAACTATAGTTCTGGCTGTCGCCTGGTCATCCCTTATGTGGCCATTAGGGTACTTCAGAAATTGATGATAGGTGGACGGGTCAACTTTCATCATGTGAATCCATGACCTCTTGAGGATGGCGTTGTAAGAAGATTCAACATCAAAGACGCAAAATTCTGTGACAATGTTGTATGGATCCGCTCGAACCGGGAATTCGATTGTGTCGGGTGAATGAGCCTCGCTCCCATCGAATCCATAGAGAAGCAATTGATTCTGAGGGATGATCATCTTTCGGGCCAACTCGAGAGTGTCCTCCATCCAATCGAAAGTGTGTCCGTACATGATGTTGATACTATTCCTCACATCGACTATGATCTTCGACACTCAACAACAGACGATATGTATTGTCATAACCAAATCATCATTGTGCAGGAAGTGCACGGCGTAGGCATCTTCCTCCAAGAAAAGATTGGCCTGCCCAGTGGAGAAGGTAGGCATGTTAATTTTGCTGGGTAGTTGTCTCTCCGGGCTATATTGACGTAAATCGTCCCCCCTTCATCGTGGTGCCTTCTATCGGGAAGGTGTCGAAGATAGCATTCACGTCCTTGTACTGGATGAGGCGTTGCTTGCCTGATCGTCTTATGGTTAGAGTTTCTTC
The DNA here is from genome assembly GCA_038442645.1 of Agave tequilana. Lineage (NCBI taxonomy): Eukaryota > Viridiplantae > Streptophyta > Magnoliopsida > Asparagales > Asparagaceae > Agave > Agave tequilana. The sequence continues at coordinate 49,515 of JAVJIF010022512.1, forward strand.
TGCGCTTTAATCTCCGAGGGCTATTCAGATTTGAGGATGAACTCTCGGAGATATACGTGATTAACTAGATTCTAGAGATGTCGCTGGAGTGTCCGACAGGCGATGGTGAGATGGCCAATCTCGTCATTAAAGGCGGAGTGTTCCCTGGATCCGGGTCCCTTCGGGTTCTGCGAGAGTGGTCGAGTTGGACACCTGATCCAAGGCTGGTCTTTGATGGCGTTAAACACATGGTTGACGGGAATTCTGAATAAGATAAGTTCGAGCTCTGCAATGCTGTCTTTGTTCGACTCGTGCGCATGTTGGGATGGCTTGTGGACAGCGACGGAGTTGTGGTTTTGATTCTTTCTCGGGGGAACTACTGCTTCGGCTTCTCGCCCTCGCATCCTTATGTAGGGGGCGATTGGTTGCACCCTAACTCGCCTCTTCAACGTGCATGCATTTTGAGCCCGAATGAGAATGTCCCTCATCTTGGTGACATCGTTCTTCACCAGATGTTTGTAGAATGTGTGGGTGACTTGCAACTCACTGATGAATGCAATGACATCCACGTCTTTATTGCAGTTGTATACCAGAGCCTTGTGGCTTTGGAAATAATTGACTTAGTTCTTCAGGCTCTCCCTAATTTCATCCTAACCATGAGGAGATGGTTGATGTTCCTCTGAAACTCTCTCCGAGAAGCGAACTGATTGTAGAAGGCACCAGTCACATCCTCAAAACTCTGAAACGAGTTCTTCGGGAGTGAGTAGAACAAATGGTAAGTGGCGCCTTGAGACTGTGAGGGAACGCCCGACAAAGGAGAAGGTCATCGTGAGTGTGGATCACAATTTTGTCTCAAAACTGGCGGTGATGAAGGGGGTCAGACGCCCTCTAGTAGCAGTCGAAGGAGGGCATCACAAATTTCCTCGAAAATCGGAGTGTGGTAATTTTCTTTGACAGTGGTGAGTCGAAGGGCCTTAGCCCACTATGCTCCAATTCTTTCTGTGATAGTTGGCTCATTTGGTTAAGCCGCTTTTGAACCAGATCCGCAATGTACTCAATGCGAGGGAATTTTAGGCGGGGGGGGGGGGGGGGGGGGCCTCTGCGCACTCATCGTTATTGTGAGTCTCTGGCCTGTTGCGCTTCAAGCTACGGTGGCTCGCGCGGCTTCCCCATCGCGCTGGGGTGACGGGGGAGTCCGAGCTCCTTCTGCAGTTTGGGGATACTGCGATTTTCATAGTTTGTCGACTTGCTTGAGGAGTCTAGTCTGGATACGAGTCATCGCGTCCTTTTCAAGGGCGGTTGTCTCACGGAGTCGACCCATCTCCGTTTGCTGCTCTTCCAGCTGCTTCTGCAGCCTGAAAAGCATTTGGAGGAGTTGCTCGTTCGTTGGTGTGTCGAGAATTGGGCATGCCCGTAAGCGCCCTCTGTGGTGAGGCGGACGAAGATTGGGAATCTTCTACATCGGTGATATAAACGTCGGATAGGTTAGGGTAACTTGCAGGCTCGGCGACTTCAGCAGCCTTCTCCTTTCCTTTCGAAGAGGCAGGGACAGCTGCCGAAGCCTAAGAGATGTTCTTCCTTGATGGAGCCATGTCCTTAGTACGAGGCTTTTTAAGGAGGGGATAGGTTTTGGAAAGTGAGAGAGATCTTCGAGCATGGACTCGAAAGGATCTCAATGAAAGCACCAAATGTAGTGGGTAATTCTTGGAGGAATTTTCCATTCACCAGATTGTGGAGATTGGTGGGTAAATTTCAGAGATCATGACCAAAGCAAGCACATAAATTTACGTGAAAACTCAGAAGGAAAAAACCACAGAGGAAGAGAGATGATTCTATTATAATTCAGAGAAAATTACAACGGTGGCTGCTTATCTCATGTGTTAGGGTTTCTGGGCTTAATTGATTGCCCCTTTCTTGTTAGAGAGGTCTACTATTTATACAGGTAGGTGTCTATTGGATAAGATTACAAAGTCATATTCTATTTGAATATCTACCCAATCTTAACTGCTTATCTTGGAAGTAGTTGAGCTCACATTCGTCTTTATCCAGTGGTCTTCGTTCAGATGTAGACATGATTGCTCCATCCATGGGATGTAACCATCAGGTTCCAACGAGGATCTGGCTTGGAGATAGAGCTACTCGTAGCTGTTTCTATCTCTATTCTTCTAATGTTTGAACTGCTCAGAATTTGAATGGGAGCAAGACTCTTCTTCAGAGATTCTGAAAATCAGTTAAGGGCCTGTTTGGTTGTCGTAACTGGCCGTAATTCGTAAGTCGTAGTTGGTAAAGTCTTTTACAGTTGTAAATGAGTTACATACATGTAAGCTTTATGGTATTTGGTTGGTAATATAAAGTTGTAAGTGAAAAAGTGTATTGTGTTTTACGATGTTTGGTTGTCGTAATGTGTAAGTCGTAAGTGAAAAAGTTGATCACAAAATTAACTATTTAGTGATTTAAAAAGTTTTAATATTTAAAATAAATATTAAAAATGCTAAATATTAAAAAATTTTAATATTAACATAAAAAAATAATACAAATTTGCATGACCACAAAATTAACTGTAACTGGATTGTAAGTGAGTGGTAATTGAGTTGCAAGTGAGTGGTAATTGGGTTGTGTAAGTCTTTTACGAATTACGGTCCAAACAAACGCCGTAGTTGTAATTGGGTTGTAACTCATTTACGAATTACGGACTTTTACACGAAACAAACAGCCCCTAAGTGTCACGTGACCGTTCAAACACTGAATAAGCACATGTCTCGATCTCGAGGGGGTGGGAAACTGGTCACCGACACATCAAAACGCTACATGTTTCCCCATTTTTTAATACTTGCACGAGTTCCAAGAGAATTACGCAGGTACGGGGGAATATTCTTTTTTGGGTTTTTTATCGTTAAATGGCCAACTAATAACAACAACAAAAAGGGTGGGGCGATGCTATCAAAATACAGTTTTTTTTCCCTCGTGGATGATGATAGATAGTACACGTCACCGCATCTTCTAGAAAAGAAAATCCAATCAGGAAAAGCAAAAAGTGATGATAATTTTCGTCAAACAACAAATGAGATGAGATCGATCCCATGCCACGTCAATGTCATCGCTTTTCAGCCCATGCGGCGGTTCAATTTCCCAACAAGCCCAGAAGCTGCGTCGACACGTCATCGCATTTACAAAGGGCCATCACCGATCCTCTCCCTTCCCTTTGGCTGCTTACAAAATTGGTAATTTGTGATTCACACCCTTGCTTTTTGGGATATGATGCTTTTCATCGGAAGGATTTTTAATATAATTTTCCCCCAGGCTATATATTGAGCGTGTTTGATAACGGAAGTGGGAAAAAGTAAGAGTGAAAAAACTCATTTCTCACTTTTGATATTTATTTGAAATCAAAAAACGGTGTTATAGTTAATTTTTTTTATTTTTATGTAAATCTCACTTATAATAAGTTGTAACTCTCACTTGCAGTCTAATTACAGTTAAAAAAACTTAATATTATGTGCGATTAATTTTTCACTTTCACTTTTCCTATTACTAACCAACATCAGAAAACACAATATACTTTTTCATTTACACTTTCACATGACAGCCAAATATCAGAAAACTTACTTGCACAAATCTCAATTTTCTACTTTTT
>JAVJIF010022513.1:0-75704 GCA_038442645.1 Agave tequilana
TCCTAGTGACTTACCTATTATTTTTGGTAGCACAGCCCAGTTATATAAACTGATAGTCATGATATACCACTGGATGTTTAACATGCTAAGCATAGATGATGTTAAACTATGATAAGCATAGATGATGTTAAATTATGACACTTGTATATTTCTCCCGATTGTTATTATCATTATATTGTATCACTAGTATTTAACACATGTATTATATATTATTATCGTGATAGTATAACTATAATATATATTAGTGCTTCCTTCATTTTACCACTCACTAGGTCGCTTTCTGACGACTTTGGGTTTGCGTGCCCAAGTTGGAGATCCGAGATATCATAGCATCAGATATTTCACGGGATATACATAGTGGACTCGTCACTTATATTATTCATAGATATCTTTATTATTCTGTCTTTATTTCATATTTATCCTTATTTTCATATCTATTATGATCACTGACCCTTTTTATAGATATTCTTTTACTTATATAAGTTAGAATTATTGTGTATACCGTGTCTATTCCCTATACTAAGACTTAGTGTATGTACGTGAGGGTATTTTTGTCCTTCGTATGTACGTCACCGTAGCGTTCCTGTATCCCGGGATCAGGGCATTACATATATGATAACCATCCAAGAAATTATCTGAATAAACAGTCACTTGACTTCGTAATCGTACGATCGATCCCAGAAAATCTTTGAACCATCACCATGATGTGAATTTTCCATCCATATAGTCATCGTACCTACTCTGTCCCGCCTGATCACGTCTGATTAGACTATTCTTATTGAGGGATTAGATGATGATAGATTATTGAGAATTTGACCTGAAAGTTGGACGAAGAAGAATAATTGAGAGGATCATTGTGGAATTATCTTACAATTAATTTTTTGGGGAATTTTGGATCTAAATTTGGAGATATATGTCTACTGAAAAATCACAGTAAGATGGAGGTCTTAAAATAAAATAAATTATGATCAGATTAAATAGTGATCAAATAATTAATATATTTGAATTTAAGGGTATGGATCTTGGAGTGATAATCAGATCAATATATGAAATCATTGCCTAGGGCGAAATATGACTATACATTGGAGCAAATTGCTTGGATTTAGTTTAAGGATTAGAATCTCAAAGTTTCAGATCTAAATAATATTATAGGAATATCAATAATAGTTTGAGATTTTTGAGTTAATCTTATGACTCTTATGATAATTAGAATACCATGATAATTTGAGAATTCTGTAATCTTTGATTGAGGAATCATAGATGAAAGGAAGAGATAGATATATATGAATTCTAATGAAGATCAATGAATTTAAAACTCAAACTTTGAGGATTTGAAGTAGAAATATAAAAGCAAGATTACAGAGATCAATCTGAAATATATTAAGGGTTGAGACAGGAATAATTATAATATTGGCACATTTTTTGAGGACTTATAATTTCTGAATGTTGATATCTAATCTTGAAAATTTTCATCGGTGATTGCTATCTTGACTAATGATCTTTCAGTAGTGACCGTGTGATCTGAGAATTGTGTTACTGTGATACTATGGACGAGTATAAAACATGCAATCGAGGACTTGAGATTATTTGGGATCTTAACGATTTTAAGGATATATAACCAGAGGAGATTGTGAATTGAGCAATATGTAATGATCTCAAAGATAATCTAATTTTGGAGTGATATTACAAGGATGATAACATAATTGAGATATCTGAATTTTTTTGTTCGATGTGATTATGGTGGAGCAAAAGACTTAAAAGAATAAATCACTGGAGTACGATTACATATAGACCTTAAGGATTTGACCTATAATTGTGAAAGTAATCTTATCAGATGAACGCGACTATAGTGAATCGGAAGACTAAGTAACATTAAAGATGATCGATTATGAACTCTGGGAAGTCAACTTGATCCACGGACTTATGGTGATACTCTTGGCAGATGAATATGTTGGATCATGACTCATATTTGACTTGGTAGTAGGTTATAGCATATTGACATGATTACGGATCTGGGACAATTTAACTCTCATAGATACTGATCAATTCATATGTCGACGCCATCTTTTAATCTTGCTGAATTTCAGAACGAAATTCTTTTTATAAGGTGGGCAGGATTGTAACCCTCGGTTCCTAATTTACGTGCGTCAATACTGATATCAGATAAAGTGTAGACATCCGATTTAACCATCCTGATAGCTGATTGAGACCATTTCAGCTCAAGATATTATTTTCTAATATTTTAAATTTTTCTAAATTTTTTGGATTTTTTGAAATTATTGGAGAAGAATCTCAATTCAGGATCAACTGCACAGATTGACTCCGAGATTTTTAATTAACAATTGAGAATGAATTTCGGAGATCTGACTTCACTACAATGTTCAAGATAATATTTTCTATTTTAAAAATTTTTGAAGATTTTCTGAATTAATCGAAGTTTAATCAAATAAACTAAATTTACAGCTTAAGGTATTCATGAAAGAGATTTCACTCTTCGTGAGTATCTGTTAGCCATTGTCACACACCCGAACACCGTATTTTGGAAAGCGGTGCATGCAAATTGAGCTTTGAATCTGAGTTGTGAAGGAATGCTATGGTGGAGGAGATTGATTCTCTTCACGTAAATGACACATGGGAACTTGCTGAGTTGCCTAGAGAAGAATGCTATTGGATGCAAATGAGTTTTGCAAAGAAGGAAGGATCTCCAGATGCTTTTATGCATTACAAGGCCAGATTGGTAGCAAAAGGTTATGCTCAGAGGGAGGGTATTGATTCAACGAGGTATTCTTGCCTGTTGTGAAGCACTCTTTCATCGTATATTGTTGGCACTTGTAACACAGTATGATTATTAGCTAGACCAGCTCGATTGTGAAGATCGCCTTTCTGCACAGTGATCTTGAGGAGGAGATCTACATGACTCAGCCTTTGGGGTTTAGAGCTGCAAGAAAGGAGATATTTGTTTGTAAACTTCAGAAGTCGCTTTATGGACTGAAGCAAGCCGCCTAGACAGTGGTGTAAGCGCTTCGACAAGTTTATGATCGTCGTGGTTACACCGGGAGTTTATGACCCATGCATGTACTCTCGCAAGTTACCGAGTGGTGAGTATATCTATCTACTCTTGTACATGTATGATATGCTTATAACTTCTAAGAACAGATCATCGATAGATAAGTAGAAAGTTCAATTATCTTTTGAGTTTAAAATGGACGATTTGGGAGAAGCGAAGAGGATACTAGGTACGGAGAGTGAAAGAGATAGGGTGAAAGGGGAGTTGAGTCTGACTCAGAAGGCATACTTGCAGAAGATTCTTTAGAAGTTCTTATTGGTTGTGAAGTCAAGTCTGTGAGTAGTCCGTTGGCCTCTCATTTCAAGCTTTCAGCTAAAATGTCTCTGAAGACTGAAGATGAGCGTTAGTATATGTCTCACATTTCATACACCTGGTAGCCTTATGTATGATATGGTGTGCATAAGGCTAGATTTGTCACAGGCCGTTGCATGATATCGAGGTACATGCATGATCCTGGTAAGGGTCAATGGGAGGCCGTGAGATGGATTCCGCTATATATTAAAGTACCTTAGATGTTGGGTTGGTTTTCAAGAAGGATGAGTGTGGTAAGCATGAGTACACAGGTTATGTGAACTCAGATTATGTTGGGAAACTGATAAGCGTCAGTCTACTGCAGGATATGTGTTTAATTTGTCACAGGCATCAGTGAGTTGGCATTGACTTACAGTCTAATGTAGCTTTATCAATGACAGAAACTGAGTACATGGCTCTGACAGAGGCTGTGAAAGAGGCAATTTGGCTTCAGGCTTGATGGTTGACTTGGGAATCGAGCAGGACTTCTTGAAGGTCCATTGTGATAGCTGAATGCTATCTATCTAGCAAAAAATCAAGTCTATCATGTTAGGATGACGCATATTGATGTCAATACTATTTGTGCGGGAGGTTCTTGAAGATGGAGATATTAAGGTGAAGAAGATTCACAACAAAGGCAATCCTCGGATATGCTTGCAAAGGTGGTTTCAGAGTCAAGTTTACACATTACAAAATCTTGCTCCGTATCCTTTCAGTTGCTTGAGCTCTGTGGAGCTCATTTGGATGAACTATGTGTGGCTTGATCGCCTGAGCAGGGGTTATGTAGGCAACTGTAATGGTGCAGCTCAATTGCTGAAGCCGAGATTATGTGTCAATTTCACCGAAATCGTGTCAATTGTTGACGCCGAGATCGTATGTCGATTTCGCTGAGATCGTTATCGGTTTCGCTTGGAGGTCCCATTGGGATTCATTAGAGTTCGGCTCAGATTTGAGAAATCTTTACTGTGATGGAGAATTGTAGAGAGGGAGTAAAATCTAGATAATAGAATTTTTATCTCTAGTAGAGAGATGTTTGAGAGAGAGAAGAAAGTTGTAGAGGAGAGGACAATAAACAGGCAGAAGCACTAGGTCGGTCGGCCGACTTGCACATGGAGTGCAATTTGTGCAATGTCGGTCGACCGCTCGGTCGACCGGCTAACTCTCTGGCATTTAACAGAGAGTTGGGGATGTCTTAGGGATGCAAGCTAGTCGATCGCCCGGTCACCCGGTCAGTCGGTTCAGGCTACTGTTTGGGAACCTACCTGCTCTGTTTTACCTCTCTTTCTCCCCCCTCTATAAATAGGGATATGTGTTTATTGTTGTGGGTGATTGTTTGGACACATATATTGCATAATTGTTACTGCATTCTCACATTTATTTTATAATAAGTCTTACAAGCTCACTTGTCTTAATGTCCAAATCATGCAGGATATGATAGAGAGAAGATAAGTACAAATTCTATCCAATTTAATCTAAAAGTTCAAATCAAAAGGGATCGATTCAAACCCAGAGTTTTTAGAAGTCATCTTATCTGAAGACCAGATAAAATCAGCTGAGATAATACCAATCAAAATTCAAAGGAACAAAATAAATTTTGGAAAACCCAATCGGTTTCGCTGAAGATAAATGGATATCTCATCAATTTTAGAAAACAAATTAAAAATCCAAGAGGATAAATGGATAGAGAGAAGGTCAACAAATTAGATGAAACAATCATGTTTGGAGATAAATAAAAAATCTAAATAAATTTGGGTTCTAAATCAATTTAGACTCGAATTTAGACTGAACACATTTTAGTATTTTAATCATAACTTTCGCTAAGAAACTCAAATCTGATGATTCAAGATGATCCAGAAAGAAAACTTAAAGGGTTACAATTCTTATGTTGATCACTATTTCTAATTTTATCATTTGATAAGTCATATTCAGCAATCAACACGCCAACAAGTTGCAGATTAGAATTGAATTTCCACATAAATTCTAAATAAATCAAATCAAGTTTGGAGATAAGCAGAGTATTCAAATTCAGAAATAGACAGATCCCCTATCTTCATACGCTTCCTATCCTTCTGTTTTTCTCCGATAAATACCCTCATATCTCGAAGGCAGAAGAAAGGGCACCATCTCAGAGAGAGCTTTAATTTAGATTTTTCTTTTCTTCTTCAATGTGATTTTTATTTTTCTTTATAGTTAAGGTTAGAGAGAGTTACATAATTAAAATAGAGGCAGAGTTATTGTAGAGTGACACTATTGTAATTCTTTCTCAAGAAACTTATACTGAAGGTGACAATCAATGGAAGTTTCCCACTTTTCTTCATTGTGCTCGATCTCGCTGAAACCTTATTTTTATTTATTTTTCTCTCTTGTAATTGAGTGTTAAACATCAATAGATCTCTCTTCTGTCCGGAAACGTAGACAAACTTGCCAAACCTCGTTATATCTTGTATTTCCAATTGTGTGGTTGTTTCTTTGGATTCTTCTTGGTGGTTCTTGGCTCACGCGGTTCCCCCATGGGCGCAACAAAAGAGAACTATTTTGAAAGTTGAGTACCATACCACTCGTTTCCAGGGGCAATATAATGTCGTATCGATCTTTACTGCTGATATCATCAGCAAACTTTTTAGTTGTATCATAAAGAACAGAATAGTAGGTCGTCAGCTAATGCGGAAAATTCATTTGTTGTGCTGATTTCCCATCTAAAACCAAAAAAGAGGGCAAAATTTAGTAGCCTTCTATGTAAATTGATTTAGTTTTGATAAACTTGTGTCCCTTTGTGTCATTAGTGGAAAGTATCGGGTCCCATCCTTGATACTTGTTGATTGCATTCAGTGAAGAGCACAAGCTCCTCTAATATTCCATAGGCATCGGAGACATCATCGAGTGTTGCAATTAGAGTGTAACCTTTAGTTATTTTCTCTTGGCAATATCCAAGATTTGGCTGAGAGGCAGGTCCTGCGGCGAAGAAGAAACATTCCACTAGTATGTCCGGAGCAAAAGGTAGTGGTTTTTTGGCAACACTAAGATTTGTCCACCACCTGAGAATATCAACAATAAGAAGGCTAAATGGTTACCGGAGAATGAGATGAACTATGGATTCTTTCTGGGCCTGTTTGGGTAAAGGTGAAAGTGAGGAAGTGAGGAATTAAGAAAGTGGTAATAATTCCCTTTAGAACTTGAGAATTGGTTAGTAAATTTTTCGGTGTTTGGATATTGTTGGGAAGTGTGGTTTGAAAAATGTTTTGTCTTTTTTGATGTTTGGATGGTAATATGAAAGTGGAAGTGAAAAAGTTGACCACAAAATTGACCGTGAAATAATATTAAAATAAAAATAATTAAGAAAAATAAAAAATGGACTGTAATTAGAATGCAAGTGAGATTTACATGGTCAAAAAATTAACTGTTTTGTCCTATAACTTATAACAAATGAGATTTACATGACCACAAAATTAACTGTAGCACTTTAGAAGTGAGGAAATGATTGTGTAAAGAGAAAAGAGAAAAGGAAAATGAGTTTTTATATTTCCTTTTCTGATGTTTAGATAGATAGGAACTGAGCAATTATACTTCCCTATTTCCTTACTTCCGTCCACTTCCTTGCAACCAAACAGCCCTATCTGTTCTGATTTACATCTGCTTCTGATCGCGATGAGGTTTTAATCAACGGGCCTTATGTCGTCGATGATGCCACTTTGGCTCTTGAACCTTGGTCACCGACCTTCGTGCCATCTTCTGACCGTCTTCCTGTGGATGCGGCTTCCCGATCTACCGACAGTGTTGGAATGCCGTGGACGCTCGGACTCATCGTCTCTGCGGCTGTCGATTCATGAGGATGGATGAGTCCACCTCGATGATGACTGAAGGCCGTTATGCTCGAGTCGTGGTGGAGAGGGATTCTGGCCGACCTTTTGTTCCTAGCTCCGATGTTTTGCTCGAAGGGGTTGATGTCCCCGGCTTTCTGACAGCATTTCGAATACGAACACATTCATCTTTATTGCTCTCATTGTGGCTGTGTGGCCATCGTCCGATTTACTGTAGCTCCCCTAGGCCTTCTCCGATCATTCAGCCTTATGTTCAGTGGCGGACCTATAGGTTGGCTGGGCCGGGCTACAGCCCGGCCCAGTTTTTCATATATTGCCTTCAATTTTTTTCCCATATATTGTCTTAAATTTCTTTTTATTTTAGTTTTCTTTTGACAAATTTATTTCTACTTCTACTCTTGATTTAGTGAAGAATATTGTTTTACTCTTTTGACAAATTCATATAATTCATAAGCACAAGTTGTAGGCCGCCTCAAAACTTTTTCCTGGTTCCGCCTCTGCTTATGTTCCCCTGTCTTCTCCCTCTTCTGGGGATGTGGCAATGTCATCTGTGGATACCAATGTACCTGTCCCAGCTCCCATGGCCTAGATCCATGTCCGGCGGCGAGGTCAAAACCCTAGGCAGTCGCCGGCATCGATCGCCTACGATCCTGCTCCCTCACGTGTCAACCCACGTGTTCTTAAACATTCTTGCCTGATTCTCACGTGCTCAGGCACGTGCCTCAGCTCGTCCCTCGTCCCTCTAAGCAATCCTCTAAATCCCTCAATTTTGGGAAGGAAATCCAAAGGCAATCTTCTTGATGATTCCCCACCTCACGGCCTTCTTTGACCAGACTTCGATCCAATGATTTTCATCTCCTCGTAGGAGAAACCTGATGTCAGTTTTGTTTAGCTTATTATTATTTTTTTTTCCTTTTCTTTTCTTTTTTTATTAACTAGCAAATATTTTTTTTTAGTATATGAAACTCCCTATAATTCACTCTCATTTTTTTTATCAGTTAATCAGACCTCTCAAGTTAGCCAGGCCTCACAGGAACGTCATGTAAATATTTAATTTGCTTTTTAAATTCATGTCTAATAAGATTTGCACCTGCTCTACACAGATACGATACTAATACCATCTTAAAAACTGTCTGCATCAAACTCTTAACTTTTAGTGAGAATTAAGGGTAATTTTTTTGTAATATAACAAGCATTAAGTTGATAAAATTTCCACTCGACTGCCTAGAATAGAAAGAATATTGCATGCAATGAGAGGACAGATTTTTAATCATAATTTGTTCCTTTTGTTTACATGACTTGAATGAAGCCTGTTTGGTTAAGGGAGGAAGTGAGGAAGTGGTAATAGTTACCTTTAGAACTTGAGAATTGGTTAGTAAGTTTTTCGGTATTTAGATGTTGTTGGGAAGTGTCGTTTGAAAAATGTTATGTTTTTTTTGTGTTTGGATGGTAATGTGAAAGTGGAAGTAAAAAGTTGATCACAAAGTTGACCGCAAAATAATATCAAACTAAAAATTAATTAAGAAAAATAAAAATAGACTGTAATTAGAATACAAGTGAGATTTATATGATAAAAAAATTAACTGTTTTGTGCTACAACTTATTACAAATGAGATTTATATGACCACAAAATTAACTGTGGCACTCTAAAAGTGAGGAAATGGTTATGTAAAAGAAAAAAGAGAAAAGAAAATTGAGTTTTCTTATTTTTTTTCGGTGTTTGGATAGATAGAGAAGTGAGCAATTATACTTCCCCATTTCTTTACTTCCACATACTTCCTTGCAACCAAACACGCGTTACTCTCCTCACTACTCATTCATATTCTATGACTCCGCTATCTTTTACAATTGGGTCCAGGTCCCAATGTTAACTAAATATTTGTTAAATAACGATGAGATACCCCCTCCCCCTCTAAAAAAAAAGAGAGAGAAATTTAAAGTAAAATAAGAGAGAGGCAAGAGACTAGATTTGAGACATGATTCTAGATTATCTTACCTAGTAATTCTCTCAAGTTCTTGTTGATGTATGCTTTGTACTTTGTTTTTTTTATTTGGGGCTACTTAAGGGGTACATGAAGACAGCCAGTCACGCACGCGCGAGAATTTGAACCAACGACCTGTAAGTGAACGGAACTCTTACGAACTCAAAACCAACCGAAATATCGCTTGCGAGGGACATGCTTTGCACAGTGTTGAAATCAAGCTTGGCAATTTGAAGAAGCATAGGCTCCACATTCCCCCCTCTCATATTGCTCCATGTAGGGTCTGTTTGGTTGTCATAATCCGTCGTAATTCGTAAGTCGTAATTCGTAAACTCTTTTACAGTTATAAATGAGTTACATACATGTAAGTTTTACGGTATTTGGTTGGTAATGTAAAGTTATAAGTGGGAAAGTATATTGTATTTTACGGTGTTTCGTTGTCGTTAGTAGAAAAGTTGACTACAAAATTAACTATTTGGTGATTTAAAAAATTTAAATATTACAAATAAATACTAAAAATAATAAATATTTAAAAATTAATATTAATATAAAAATAATACAAATTTGCATGACCACAAAATTAACTGTAAGTGTGTTGCAAGTGAGTGATAATTGGGTGGCGTTAGTCTTTTACGAAACGATTCAAATAAACACAGTAGTTATAATTGGACTGTAAGTCATTTACAAAATATGATCTTTTATAGTCTTTTACGCGAAACAAACAGCCCCCTCCTATCCAACCCCGGACTCCTCCAATGTGATGGAAGCTCCATTACCCGCTCTATTTCTCCTTTGGTTGAGCATTGACGTGCGTCCTGATCTCATTCAAATGTTTAGTTGTGAAGTCTTTACTTTCATCCAAAAAAAACACTTTCTTCTTTAAAAAGCAAGATGTGAAGCTTCATCTGAGCTCAGCGTTCCCTGTGGATCTTTAGATACACATTCCTTGAACCGATTCTCATCGTCTTTGAAGGCATTGAACAAATCTATGGGGTGAAAGAAAATCAATTTCGAAGCGGCATCACTTATTTAATTATTTTCTTTGTTTCTTTAGGAGCACTTATTCATATTATATCTATGCTTATTTGGTTCTTTAAAATTCCAAAGAAGAGAGTAAAATACATGTATGCGCCTGTTTGGTTAAGCGTGAAAGTGAGAAAGTGAAGAAGTGAGGAAGTGGTAATAGTTCCCTTTAGAACTTGAGAATTGGTTAGTAAGTTTTCTGGTATTTAGATGTTGTTGGAAAGTGTGATTTGAAAAATGTTATGTCTTTTCCAGTGTTTGGATGGTAATGTGGAAGTGGAAGTGGAAAAGTTGACCACAAAGTTGACCGCAAAATAATATTAAAATAAAAATTAATTAAGAAAAATAAAAAATGGACTGTAATTAGAATGCGAGTGAGATTTACATGATCAAAAAATTAACTGTTTTTGTGCTACAACTTATTACAAATGAGATTTACATGACCACAAAATTAACTGTAGTACTCTGAAAGTGAGAAAATAGCTTGGATATGTTTGGTTAAGGGTGGAAGTGAGGAAGTGAAGAAGTGAGGAAGTGGTAATAGTTCCTTTTGGAACTTGGGAATTGGTTAGTAAGTTTTCCGGTGATTGGACGTCGTTGGGAAATGTGATTTGAAAAATGTTATGTCTTTTCCGGTGTTTGGATGATAATGTGGAAGTGGAAGTGATAAAGTTGACCACAAAATTGACCGCAAAATAATATTAAAATAAAAATTAATTAAGAAAAATAAAAAATAGACTGTAATTAGAATGCAAGTGAGATTTACATGATCAAAAAATTAACTGCTTTATGTTACAACTTATTTCAAATGAGATTTACATGACCACAAAATTAACTGTAACACTTTGGAAGTAAGGAAATGATTGTGTAAAAGAGAAAAGAGAAAAGGAAAAAGGGTTTTTCTTATTTTCCTTTTCCGGTGTTTGGATAAATAGGGAAGTGAGCAATATACTTCCCCACTTCCTTATTTTCGCCCACTTCCTTGTAACAAAACACGCCTAAAGAGAAAAGAGAAAAAGAAAAAAGGTTTTCTTATTTTCTTTTTCCGGTGTTTGGATAGATAGGGAAGTGAATAATTATACTTCCTCATTTCTTTACTTCCGCCAACACCCCAAAATGTCAGTCGTTTGTCAACTCAACCTTTTTATGTTTGTCTCTCTCTTTTTTTTTTTTTTTTGACTGCGTCAGTTGTCAATCTTAAGCGAGTCAAATTCCGTAATGAAATCTTATTTGAATGGTAGGAAATAAATAATTAAAAATCAGATTATCTCGTGAAGAGATGATAAATAGTAAATAACTATTGGAGATGGTATTCTTACTCTACAACCACCCCACCCCACCACCCCCCCCCCCACAATCAATTGTGAGACGCACCACCACCTAATTCCATAATTATGGGTTCGGTTTATGTATGTGAGCTATATGCACATATTATAAGAGGGTCAATTCTGTGTTGACGTATAGGATTGATCCTCTTATAATATTATAAGAGGTCAAAGATCTTAAAGCTTTGTCCCACTGAAACACGACATCTTATCCACGTATTAACGTGAAATTAATCCTCTTATAATATGTGTATGTGACTCACACACATGAACTGAGTTTCACAGTTGTTTAACTCGATATCAGACTTTTACCTTCCCAGATCAGAATCCAAAGAGCCTGTTTCACTTCTATATTTCTCCAACATGGCGTCCCGTATCCAGAAACTCAATTCTCAGGGTTTTCTGAGAAACCAACCACTCAAAACTCGATCTCTGATCGAAGTCTAGAAATTATAGCTTCACGAGGACCTCAAATTTTCCTAATTTCCCCTTTTTCTCACCCATCAAACAGGGCCTAAAGGGCTGCTTAAATGGTCGCAATAGTAGAACACATTTTGAGTTTAAAATGCTTTTATTTTATGTTAGGACCAATTTCGTATTGATACGTGATAAGATGACAGATTTCAAAAATACAAAACTTTAAAATCTTATTATAAAAAAAATAGTTTCATGTGTCAACACAGAATTAATCCTCTTAAAATAGGAGCGTGTGAGTCACAAACATGAACCGAACCTGTCCTTTTGGGCCCCCAACTCGGAAGAAGGTATTGAAAACGGGGGAATATACAGACTCAAACCTGCTCCAATAAGAAGAAACATTATACATGAAATATAACAAGCATACTCCCACAATCACACGAGAATAGACAGAGCAGCAACATTTAATAATCTGGGAAGAACTCACAATCAAAGGTCTCAGGTAAACACTAAACAACCAGATACGTTTATAGTCATACAAGTTAATATCATAAAAAGGAGGCTCAAAGAACTGCCTTAGAACAACTTAAACCATGCAAGTAGAAGATTAAACAAGATTTGGATGGGTGTCTCATTGACTACTGTCGTGATTTCTATGGTCTCCAATCTTGATTACTCAAAAGGAAAAGAGAAAATTACAGAAGGGGCACGGTCAAAATCCAACTGAGGCAGCCTATCTCAATCGGCCACAATGATAAATTCATTCCTCGTAAAAACTTGCTTTTTTGAAGATAATAAGACCCTCCTTCCAACATATTGGTGATTGTTCTCCACAGATTGATCGGTGCGTAGACCACCACTATGCCCAGGCCGACAAGGCAAGTACTGTAAGGTTCTTACCATGGCCTTCTCCCTCCTCGCCCCAGCGGGATAGTGTTGGAACCAGATAAGCCTCGATTGCCAAATCCTCGTCCTCTCGACCGGAAATTTCCTCCTGAACCTGGAAACAATAACGCATATCAGAAGGGCGAATAAGTAACATATCTGCCAATCTGAAATCAATAGTTCACACTAGCTAGTGATCTGAAGCAGCAGCAGCAGCAACTAGAAACTACATATTAATATACATACACACTAACAAACGCTTATTGCAATTCATAATCTAACAAGATATATGCATTCACTTCCTAGATAAGTTTGGCACTGCACCATTGCTTATCCACCAAACACGAATGCAAGTTTCTATTATAATTAGGCCCGATTCTTTCCTTCTTCTTTTTTTTAATACTATTGCAGTAAAGAGTACATATATATTATCTAAGGACTGACCAAAAAGCCCATTAGCTCAGTTGGTTAGCGCGTCCTTTAATAAAGGGGTTCAAGACTAAATAGAGGCAAAAAAAGTTAATTTTTTTTCAAATTTGATGTGGGCACTTGCCACTTGGGCCGGCCTAGGGCCAAGCTAAGCCTAGGCAGGCCCCGGCCCCGGTTCCCGAACCGAAACCGGTGGTTCCGCTTCTAAAAGAATGAAACCGGAAACGGACCGCCTGCGCGCCGGTTCCGGTTCGGAACCGTGGAACCGGTAGCCCGGTCCGGTTTCAGGTTCGAAATATCAGTTTGAACCGAACTATGGTCAGATCTAACTATAATCACCTAAAAGAAATTTGAGTAACCATAATCTCCATAAATTGAAAGGTGATGAATTCCACTCTTATTTTCTAATTGTTCAACTCCACTATAACCTGCTATAGCTTAGATCACAAGTCCCTTAAAGAAAGCATATGCTAAGACCACCAAAGACAGGCTGGAAATGATCATCAAAATCAGGGGTGGCTTTATGTATATTTTAATGTTACTAAATAATTTATTTATTTATATTTTGCAGAAAAATTGAACTCTGAGAAATAAAATCAAGTCTTTCAATTAAATGAATATTTTAATATTACTAAATAATTTATTTATATTTATTCTGCAGAAAAATTGAACTCCAAGGAATAAAATCAAGTCTTTTGATTAATTATTGAACTTCGCAGAGCAAAGCTTCATCACTTGAACTTTAAAAAGGTGCAACTGAATATGCTCAAAAAAGTAACTGCCCAGTACCTCCTGTGCCACCAGATGACCTGGCCATTGCAGCGAGTGCAGGACTCACACTCTGCCCAGCTTCCTGAAGAATCTTGATGAGACTCCTTGCATACCTTGCATTTGAAAGAGTGAAAAAAGTGAAGGCAGTTCCCTTTGCACCAGCACGCCCAGTCCGCCCAATCCTGTGAACATAATCCTCAAGGGATGACGGGAAATCATAGTTGATGACACATTTGATATCCTTCACATCTGCCACCACATGAAGAATCAGAGATAAATTGTTAGTAAAAATGTCTGTGCTGAAATTCTAAACATTCCTTCTCTTATTCTCCTTCAACAACAAGGGTGGGATAATGCGACACTGCCCTTAATTTGATTCATGCAATCAAAACACCTATCCAACAATGCACAGAGCCTGTGTATCACATGGTATATCCATAATCAATAACCAGTAGTGAACAACTTGAATGGCCTTCTGAATAGAGTTAGAAATAAAACAATAACAAGAAGAGCCAAGCCATATGCTATTAAAAAGGTGTGGGCATGCGTCGCTTTTTCATAGTCGATGGGGCTTTGCAACATAACTGAACCAGCTTCCTATGACTGTGGATGGGTGGTGAGAACTCAAAATCAGACGTTACCCAGACATGCATGATGCAGCAGCAAGTAGAAAGATGTCTATCAAAAAGTTTCACTAGCTGTGCAATAGGCACCTTATGGTAATGTCGTGGTCTCCGAAGTGTACTTCTTACAATCATACATATAGGTTCTCTATAAGAGACTAGCTTTTCCAAACCTGCATGCACACTTGAGATCTATATTCTTCCAATTCCATGCTTCATGTCCATGTAACATAGGCTTCAATGATTATGAGGAAGACGCACCATGGAGAAGAGGATTAAAGAATGCCCTTTTCAACCGAGCAGGTAAGGCCCATTAGCAGTGATACCAGTAACAGGAGTAACAGTTTGGCTGAGGAATTGAGTGCCCGCAACACACAGATGGAGTGTGGTTGACTATGAATTCACTCTGGAAATCCCCAGACGGGAATTGCCGGTGGAGGAAAAGGAAAAACTAACACATGCAGAACCAACAAAACAAAGCACACCCCCCCCCCCCCCCCCCCGCCCAAAAAAAAAAAAAAAAAAAGGTAATTAAATCTACATATATTTAAGATGGTGATTTAAAAAAAAATAAATAAATAGTTCATGTATTTAAGAGCAGGATGAATGTTATATGCAATGCACTATGCAGCACCATCAGCTGTGTGCAACCTTGAAGCCAATCCCAACTTTAAGAAAGTAGACCTAGAATGATTTTCATAAAATAATATAGGAAAATAAGCATAAGTATCCTAATTCTAATGAAAACTAGGAGTTTTTGCATAAGTATACTTATGTTTCTGACAAAGTAACATGTTTAACCTTGCCTTGCATATATTTTCCTATATGAAACTTTTGTCTGCATTATCTTGCAAATATACCCTTCCATCAGTTAGCACTAGTGGTCAACAATGATTGAATTAATGAAAAATTTAAGGAATTAAAACACAGTTCTCTTAATTTCTTTTTCAGTATGAAGAATAAAGCTAGCTCTTGTCCATTCAGCTCCTTGTCTAAGCAAAAACATAACCATGCTACTTGATTAAACCAGGTACCGATGTGGATAAGTTAGGAGTGTGCTTCATAATATGGAAGTAAAATGCAAAAGGTGGAGGTAATTTTTCTAATATATTATAAGTATTAAATTAACAATGGTTTAATTTGTGAAAACTCAACATCTATTCAGTTTTCATTAATTATAGATTGATGGAAGGCTATACTAGAAAGGCAACTCAAAAACACGAGGTTATATTTAGAAATACATGAAAGGCAAGATGAAGATGTAATTTTAAAAAATATTCCATAAATTTGCTAAAACTAAACATTAAAAAGAGGGAGGAAAGAAAGGAAATGAAAGAAAAATATGATGGTCCTGGTAACACTGCCAATGCTTATACTCAAGTGAGGTGAACGGGTAGAACAAAGTTGCTACCTTTGTCATGAAGGCACCTCGTTAGTCGTGACACCACCAACCCAAATTCACTTAGTTAGAAACTGGCCAGCAAAGAAGCCCATCAACTTGCCATCCTTGAGAGTTAGAAGTTAACAAGAGATTCTATGCCTAATAGCACAAAGTGACCCTACCAAGACCCCGTGCAGCCACATCAGTTGCAGTCATAATTGGACTATTTCCACTTTTAAACTGTGCCAGAACCCAATCTCTTTCTGCTTGGGCTTTATCACCATGAATTGAGAGAGCAGGCCATCCATCCATTCTGAGCTGTCGAGTCACTTGGTCACATCCTTTCTTTGTCTCCATAAATACCAAAATCCGGCTTCCATCCATCAGTTCCCCCAAAAGCTTCACCAGCCTATTGATAAAAGAGGTTACAAATCAGAAAGCAAACTACCATATAATATCCACTTGGGAACCATTCTACAGAGCAAATTTAATAAGTATACTCTATGCACACCACAATTTTCAGCCGCTTTTCCCATACCTGGGGTACTTCTCATGGTCTGACATGACTTCCACAATTTGGTTTATCGATTGGTTGGCTTTCAGATCGGGGGATCCAATGATTACCTACAAACTCAATTATTGTTAATAAAATTGTTTCTAGTTTTCTTTCAATGAAATGACTTTTATTTTACAGCGGGCATGGAGCCATTCTTAAAATAGCATGAACTGCTGATTTCATTCACCTTGTATGGATTGTGCAAAAACTGCCTTGCTAAGCTCTCGACTTCTCGTGGCCATGTTGCACTCCAATACAATGTCTGCCTATCAGGGCGAATCTGCAAAATCCCAGAACCACTTCCAATTAACCATGCAACTGGATTCTAGAAACAGATCAATAATTTATAGTCTATGGAGGATACACAAATGAAACAAATAAAAATAGTAAATACATGTCAATGCAGACACCATTATACACAGCAGCTATATTCCACATGTCAATGCAGCATCAAATCATTAGCAATCAGAAAATGAGTATAAGACACCATTATACACAGCAGCTATATTCCACATGAACTGTAGAGGCCTAGAAAGTGCATGATCAAATAAAAATAAAGTGAAGCGACCGGGATAATTGTGAACTAATACATTTCCACCCTTGAAGCATTAAACAATCAGCTTCTCGCAGACAGAACAAAACTCGCAACAGAATCGGTAGCAAGTTTTTCCTCATTCGTAAAGACAAAATGATGAAGTATGAAAATATTGGGATTCTCTCCCTAAGGTTTCTCACCCAGCACACAGGCTAACAGATGGGATTCTCTTCCTAGGATTTCTCACCCAGCACACAGGCTAACATTTGAGATTCTCTGTGGCTTCTCACCCACCATACATGCTAACAAAGCTTCAGCAAACATTTTTTTAATTTCATTCATTATTAAAACTTCAATAATAGTTTTATCCCTATATAGGCTTACAACAAGAGGAAGAATCCCACCATAACCAATGTGAGACTAAATATAAGCAAATACTAAACAAACAATCAATTGAAGATAACTAGTTTCTGGAGCGTGTCCCCATCATTCTCCCCGACTTGAAAGCATCCATCTCCAGTGAATGTAGTGATAACAAAGGTCAAGCACGTCATAGTTGGAACGACTGAACAATCTCCTCACACGGAGCATCTTAATCGGGCCATGGTGGTGGTTGTAAAATTGGCATTCATGCATAAGTCTGAGTGGAGGTGGAACTGGCAGTCAATGGTAGATGCAAAAAGGCATATGCATTAGAAAGAGTCAAATCTTCCCCACTGAAAATCGTACTAATACTAGGATCCCATGGGATGTCCAACTCAAGGTAATGGAAACAATCCTTCTGGAGACTTTATAGGAACATGTATGTCGAGCGTGCAACTTTCTCACAATTCCTAGAGAAAACCTCTCAAAGTGAATCATAACCATCTCCTCATCATCAACTGCAAATTCTTGCAAGATATCATGTGACTATACAACAATTTTGTAATCATCATTGCAAATCTGTTTAGGAATTTCATCATGTGTAACAAGCAAATGCAATGCATCAGACTCACTAGGTATAACTCCTAAAGATAAGAATAAGAGATATGTGAGTTTTCTAGGAGAATGTACATCAAACACCATTAATGGTATAACATCATTAAGACCAACAAAAATCTGAAGAAACTCAAGAAAAAAATCTAAACATTCACTAAAAGAAGAATTACTAAGAGTAAACTGAAGAACCATAGCAAAAAAAACTCCAATGACACACTAGAAAAGAAAACACTAGGAGCAACCACAATAGTCTCAACCTCTGTCCCTTATTCTCCTTAGGAAAATGATCCAAGTTCAGAAGATGAACCGACTTCTCATGTAAAAAGTATGTGTGAATTTGACAATTTGCAAGAGGGAAGTCTGATGGCTTACTAGATGTAATGACGCTAGTAAAAAATTGTCTCATGCTCAATCTCGACCTTTATCATAGATGTGACAAGTGAATACCTAGTAACCTATACGAGCATACTAAACTACACTAATACATACTCAGAATCACTAGTATCATCCTTATGAACATAGATATCATCGGGTATGGGTGTATCGCCCTTCACTAACGCATCCAGACATCACTAGTACCCTCAAAAGAAATATGGATCTCATCAAGACTCAATGTACTGGAATCAACTACTGTATCCTCAAAGACACTAGTAATCTCAGAGGGCACATAGACATCCTCAACAACCCTCAAGTCGTCAACACCATCACTAGGCACAATATTAACATGATGACTCTTTGAGGGGCACTGGTAATAATAGTGTTCATGTCCCTTACACTTAGAACATTGCTCCTGGCTTTGGAAATGAATATCCCTTTGCAAGACAATTCTAGCTCTAAAACTAAATGAAAAGCTTCTTCAACGGAGTCCGCATGGTAGGAGCTAGTGAGCACAGCATGTCATATGTCAGACCTCAAACCTGAACAAAACATAGCTATGCTCTTGTAGCAATCCTCTCTCACATCACAACGAATGGTTAAGTCATCAAATTTGACTATATGTAATCCCGAACAGATATATTTTCCCGAAGGAAGTTCTGTAACTTATCTCGTAGATGGTTCCTATAAAACTCCGGGAGGTACTTCTTAAGCTTGTCTTTTATCTCTTCTCACGATTCTATAATGTTTTTACACTGTCTCTGATGTGCTATCTCTATCGAAATCCAATAAATTCTGTTGGTCCTACTAGTCTTATCCTAGCAAATCTAATCTTACGCACGTCAGACATCTCATAACAATCAAAGTAGTACTCCATATCGACTAGCCAATCACCAAAACACGAGGATCAGGATAACCATTAAATTTTGGATCTTCTAATCCAAACTTACACATTATTTCCTCTTTCTTAGAAGCACGCCAATCATAAGCATAATTATTCTCATAGTCATCTCTAGTGCAAGTCTTATGGCCATAGTGACATTCATAACATCTGGGGTCATCTGGTGCTTTTGTGTTTTGTGATTCTATCATCTATAACTTGTAAATTGAGATTCTGAAATTTCCCAAGCATAGGAGCAAGCTCACCTGATATGTCTGCTATGTCGGCTTGTTTGTTATCCTCATTATTCAGATTGGCTTATACAACTTTTCATTACAAAACATATACCAATTTAAAACACAAATGCAAAATCAAATAAACAAGCAGATGCAATATAAAATTCTAGACTCAAACAAAACTAAATGCATGCACTATATGAAAATTAAAAATCTCCTAAAAAGGCTCAACTTTTAAATGCAAGAAAAATGCAATTCTAAAATGATAAAAAATAGCAAACAATGATGCAAACCACTAGAGAGAAGCAAATCACAATGCTACTAACAAATTATTGCAGTCCAATAAAATTTGCAAATAATTTAGCAATTGAAAATTCAGCTCAGATTTCACCTGCGGGGCTGAGTAGTTCACGCCCGAACGTAAAATCATGTAAGATTCCTCAGAGGATTACTCACAATCGAGAACTGAAATCTGACTGGATGTGACTGGAAGAAGACTGTTTCAGTTGTCTTTGGCTCATCGGTGAGGCGTGATGACGAGATCGATGGCAACGTCTGGTGAAGACAACGACGCGATGGGAGGGGTGTTGGCAGTGGTTGATGGCGGCAGAAAGGAGGCGGATGAGGATGAAGAGGGAGGTGAGGAGGCAAGTGAGGTTGATGAAGGGTGTTCCGGTGAGATGTTCCAACGATTTGGTGGAGCTGACGACGTCGGTGGTGGGCGAAGAAGCGGGGTTGCTGATGTCAGTGGTGGGCGATTGATGTCGGTCTCATGCTGTTGACGACAAAGACGAGGAAGAAGCTGAGGCGGCACTATGAAATCTGAGTGTCGGCGATGACAGTTGTCGATGACAGCTTCAAGCAACTCGGATCGTGTCTGATGTTAGTGAGGGGCGATCGGGATCGTGCATGGGCGGCGAAGTCTCTGGTGAGTCCGCGAGGCAGTTGAGGATGGTAAAGTGGTTGGTCGTTGTCGGCGAAGATGGCAGAGGTGTTGACGAGATCGTAGAGGTGAAATCTACGCTTCACCATAGCGATGACATCGACGCGATCTCGTGGTCTGTAGGGGGCAGCCAAGGGTCGTCGATTGATATCGACGAGGCGGTGGCGGAGGGAAGGTGGTGGCAGGCTGGAGCTAGGATTAAGATTGGGTTGAGAAGATGAAGCGCAGAAGAAGGATGAATAGTGACTAATGAGATTTTTGATGGATTTTGGGAATTTTTCTTGACTGGATTTTATCAGTAAACTCTTTTTTTAGATCCGCAAGAACAGATCTAGGGTTCTTGGGATTTTTTTAACTGAAAATCAAAAGACCTACAAATCAAAAAAAGATGGAAGATGGAGAAGAACATGGTGGATCTAGGATTTTGGTATTTTTTGGAGGGGACAAGGATTTCGGCTCTCATACCAAATGATGGGGTACGAAAATATTAGGATTCTCTCCCTAAGTTTCTCACCCAGCACACAGGCTAACCGTTGAGATCCTCTTCCTAGGGTTTCTCACCCCACACACGCAAACAATTGGAATTCTCTCCCTAGGGCTTCTCACCCAACACACATCCTAACAAAGCTTCAACAAGTATTTTTAATTTCATTCATTATTAAAACTTCAATAATAGTCTTAGCCTCATATAAGCCGACATCAAGAGGAAGACTTCCACCACAACCAATGTGGGACTAAACATAAGCAAATACTAAATAAACAACCAACTAAAATAAAAGCAATTAAAGATAACTAGTTCCTAGAGTGATGTCCCCGTCACCAGATAAAAGCTACTTTCAGAAGATAAGGGTCTAAAACAAGTAAATTTTTATCTGCAAGTTCTCTAGAAAATGAAAAAAATTAGACTGGAATCAGCCCACATCCCAAACCAGGACACAATCACTATCTCCAAGAACTGTGAAGGCATAAAAACTAAGCATGTCAAAGGCAGTATCCTAACCAGCACCCATAAAATCACTATAGTATATGCACAAGGGGACAGGGAAATCTCTGAATTGGAATTTGACGGCTCAGTAGCTCAATGCTAATGAGAAAATAATGAGCAACATGGACAGACTAGAGAACATCAATATTCCATAAATAACATGAAGACAACAATAAGACAGTCCCCTAGCCACTCAAAAACAGTGCTTAACAGCTATGAGTAAATATATAAGTTGAATAGCACGTGACATTGATTAATTCCATAAGCAAGTTAAAAAAATCACCTGAATTCCACAAATCAGTACAAAATTTGACAATATGTAACAGAAAATGCAGTTGTGTGCGTGAAAGGCAAGAAGAAACTAAATGAAAATGAGGAGAATTTTAGAGTGAGTTGATTGGGAAAATGAATATGTCTAGTTGCAAAAGGAGACACAAACCATGCAATGGAAAACCAAAACACATTCAAACTCTCATGCCATTGATGTAAACTTCCATGACCTGATTAGCATAAACAAATTTACATTAGCCCATTTAGGGCCTGTTTGGTTGAATGGAATTGCAACTTGGAAAGTTTTCATGTGCCCCACTATCATAATTTTCCAAGTTCTTAAAAGAAAGTGTGTTTGCTTGGGTGGAAAGAAAAGGTGGAGCCCGCATCAAAAAGTAGAAATGTAAGGATGTCATGTAGGATTTTTTTTCCTTTCATTCCAATTCCAAGCTAAAACCTTGGAATTGGGTGCAAAGTTTGGGATATATGGGCCCTACATGCACTTCTTTTCCAATCCATTTCTTTCTTTTTTGCCCCCCTCTAGCCTTCATCCAACCAAACAGGCCCTTAGTGCTTTAAAAGGCCCCAAAATTACAAAGATTTTAACCAAAACAACTATAAGATTGGAACTCTTAATGGAACATTGCAACCCATGAACAATCAGGCAAAAAGCTCCATTAGGATGAAATAAAAATGTATATTGAATTTTTAAAACAATGAAAGACATATGCAAAAGATGGCAACAAATGGGCCTACTTATATCAGTTCAGATATTAATTTCTTAAATATATTGAGAAAATTGATATAAGGACAGTGCTTTGCTCATAAGCATGAATTCTTGTTTGCTTGGTTAAAGTCCAGACAAATGCTACTATGTCAAGAATACTTCATGCCAGAATGCACTATGCCTTCCCTAAAAGAGAAAGACTGAAAATGGGAAAAACACTATCCAAGCTCTACTTTTATGAGAAATCAAATTCAGTCTTCATACTGTTATTGGTACCAATTATCCAATAACACTAATTTAATTCTCATAATAGTAGATTTTTTTCAGGCTTTCCATGTAGAGTTTCAAAGGCCAAGAACAAGAACTCATTACATGAATGCATATTCATCCGAAACTAAATTATCATGGTATTTATCAAATTCTAGTATCAAACTAACTTAGATGCAACAAATTCAATGACAGGTTCTCAAGCATAAAGATCACTTAACAAAGCAAATATCCAAAATATTCCAAGGCACAGGAAAACGGTGCAAGCATCCTTTATCCCAATTGGTCAAGTAACTGTTAATAGTTGGTTTATGATTACTTTTGGTATATAATGGCAGTTTGATAAGTTTATATCAGATGATTAGTCTTCCATCATATCCATAGCGTCGGACAACATATCTAAGAACTAAGAAAAATAAAATCTAAGTTAATAAAGTGAGATTAGTAATACTTGTGAGATAATTTTTCGAATCTGGGGTTCGAAACCCATATCCAACATCCGGTCAGCTTCATCCAAAACAAGGTATGTTACTCTACGTAAGTTTGTATGGCAAGCTTCCAGCATATCAATCAACCGACCCGGTGTCGCTATGACGATTTCAACCCCTACATGAACAAAAATAGCCTGATTTTATCTTCTCAAAACAAACACATAAATCATAACAAGCTCAGGTGATACAGGAATTGTGAAGAAAACTGCAATCTGCAGTCCAGACCTTTTTTAAGATCGCGAATCTGTGGACCTTTTGGTGCTCCTCCATAGATGCATGTGCTTCTGACATTTGAATGTGAACCAAATTTTCTTGCTTCTTCTTGTATCTGAACAGCCAGTTCTCTAGTAGGTGCCAAGATCAGGACAATAGGGCCATCTCCATAAGCTGCAATATCCAAGAATTGACAAACTGAGTTTATTTCAACTGCACATTTGCAACAACCCTTACCAATTAGACGTAAACTAAATCACCTTTACTAGCACAATTGGTTAGCATTGAATAAAATAAAAGGTATATATATTAGCATAGAGACAGACCCAACCGTGGCTGAGCATTAACATGAACCAATGCCGGTAGAAGATAAGCCAAGGTTTTTCCAGAACCAGTCTCAGCAATACCAATTAAATCTCTTCCCTTTAGGGCCATAGGCCATCCCTGAGATTGGATAGGTGTTGGTTCAACAAAACCACATTTTGCAATTACCTGGAGACAATAATCTGACAAAACAAAACAGATAATTCAGCATTACCCCACTTTGAGAGATGAATTCATTCAAATACACTGAGTAGATATCAGATAAATAATTGCTAATCAAATACAAGCAAAAATCTAATCAAATAGAAGCAAAAGACCATCAGATACCTCAGCAATCAACAGAAAATAATAAAATAATAAGTAGTACCTGGGAAATTGGCGTCAGTGAAGAACTTGATGGGCCTTGGGACATCCCGACCCTCCACAGTGATGTCCCGCATCTTCCGGTATGCCGCCACCTCTTGCTCCGACATCGCCTGCACTGCTGGCGTCTCCCTATAGAAATTCTTCTCAAAGGGGATCAACCCGTCAAAATTCTGCTTTGGGAGCGCGACGTTATCAAGATCGTCCCTCTCTCGTCCCCTCCCCTCCCCCAGCCTCCCCCACCTCCACGACCCCTACCCGAGTCGAACCCTCGGCCACCGCCGCCTCCGGTCCGGCCCCCGCGCTCCCCACCGGAAAACCTACCTCCTCCGCTGCCGCCGCGGCCCCGGCCAGAATCGAAGCCCCTCCCGCCGCCGCCGCCGCGGCCTCCGGGGGGAAGTGAGGGGCCGGGGCGGCGTAGTTACCGGCCCCGCCGTAAGACTGGCCCATGGGAGCGGTGAAGTTACCGGGCATGGCGGGGCCACCGCCGAGGCTGCGGCCCATGGGAGCAGCGGGGGGAGGTAAAAGATCGCTCCTTCTCTCTCTGTAGGAGAGGGGGTCGGCGTATCTGATGTCGTAAGGGTTCATTCTTGCCGACGGCAAAGAAGGCCGAAATCTTCTTCTCTCGCGCGCGATGGCGGAGGCGGGCGCACTAGGGTTTAGAAGGGGAGACGATATTGGCTTCTGTTTTTGGGGAATCTGGGACTCTTTTATTTGGTTATTATATATTTCTGCGAAGAGCCCTTGCCCGCGTGCGAAACGCGTGAGATCTTCAGTTTTATCATTCCACCTTCTGGGATTTTTCCTTCGAATTGATATTAGAGAATAATCAAAATCGGCCTGGCACTGGATGAACCTAGAAGAAGACACAACTCTTCTATTGTTGTCTTCTCTTTCTCAAATTATGATCACTTGACAAGCACCATCATGTACGGAAAAAATATTAGAGTTGAAAGATGTCAGGCAGATGCCTCAAAACAAGCTGATGAAGAAGATAAATTTCATAAAGGAGGACTCAAGATTGGTAGTTAAGAAGCAGACGAGGAGGGGGAGATCATAGAGTAAAGGACCCAAGAAAGATACTAAAGCTTCTAGTGAAAACAATAATTGCTACTATTGCAAACAACAAGCGCACATGAAGAAGAATTACTTCAAGTACAAGAAAATGTTAAAGAAGAAGAGTGGTCCAAGAGCTGATAGCGCTAGCACCAGTAAAAAAAACAATCGGATCAAACCCGCAGAGCAAAGGAAGCAGTTGAAGAATCGTGTGATGTTCTGTCAATGAATGCAGGATTAGACAAAAAGAGATCCTCAGATGCTTGGTTACATGACTCGGAGTGCACATACCACATGTGTCTAAAGGAATGATTTAACACATGAGCATTTTAAAAGAGGCAGAATCCTGACGAGGAACGATACTGCATGCAAGACAATTAGAACAAGCAGTACCATCAGGCAAAGTTTGATGCATCCAGATTCCAGCCTGGCAAAACACATTTCAAACATGCACTGTAGTTCAGTTGAAAGAACTCAGTGATGTTTAGTTCTGGGAGACGAGAATCAGTGACAGCAGCTGTAAATATTGACGCTTTTGCAGTGTAACAGCGCATAAAAATAACGGATAAGTCCAAATTTTGCAGAAAATGAATTTGTGGTGGAATGGACAGAACGAAAGCATTCAAAGGAATCAAGGACAACCTCATACGAAGACTTACAAGTAACAGCATCACAGTCATCTTACAGCTGCTAACTGCTGAAGATCTAACTTTAATATATATTTATGAGGAAGCAATTAGACCAGTCCGAAGCAAACCTTCTAGTTACATACGAGAGGGTTAGCATTTGAAGGAGGGTAGTGCCCATGAAATAGCCTAGGATTCAGACTACCGTTCAAACTTTACTAGCTTGATTATGTGCAGGTTTCATATCACTAGGTTTGCAAGAAGAACATCAAGCACAACTCTCAACTCTTCAGCACAACAGAACGAGTATCAGCAAAATTTATCTACTTGATCTTCTGCACATACATACATCTATCTGGTAGTACAAATTCAAACCTAGAGGCACCTAACATTGTCACACAACCTACTAAGATACAAAATGGGTGTGGTACTACCAGAATTGAGAGTTTCTTTTTGCGGAATGCAAAAGACTAGTATGTATACTGCGGATCAAATCTCCTTCTCCCACTTCGCTTGTAGTATGGGGTTTCATCAATTGTCCTCCTCACATACTCAACAAATGGCTGGGATGGTGTACGTGGTGATGATTGAACGCTGGAAGTAACAGCAGATGAGCCAGTGCTGTGGTCTCGTTGGCCCATGGGAGAGCCGGCTGTAACTGGCGATGGCGTGTGTGAGATCCTGCGTGGTCTATCGAGCATCTTCATGAAGATGAGAATTGTTGCTACAAGAACAACTACACAAATGAAAATTGCACTCCATGTGATACTGCTCATCCCCGCTGCTTCCTTCATGATGCTTCCTTTCCCATGAGGCTCAAAGTTGACATCAATTTCAGCCTGCTGACCTGCGGGAAACCATTTAGAAGTAGACAGTTAACAGTGATCATACCCTTTTATTCTCTTGCTTAAAAAGCTATACAATTATAAGGATGTCTTTTATTTTAGTTGCCTCCAGACAGGAGAGACCTATTGTTTCTATTTAAGTGAGGTGGAGGCCATGGGAAAAGAACAAAGCTGCAACAGTGATCTGGGCCTAATCATGCTAGACTCAGGCTTAACGTAGTCACTGTACCCAATCTAACCCAACCAAACATGACGATCCAAACAGACTAGTGAAACTCAACGAAACCAAACAACCAACTGAACCTAACAAAAATAATCCAATTGGAGCCCTGAAGTGACCAATTTCACAATAGCACCATCGACGAACTAGGCTTTGCCACATCTGCCTAGCACTAACTCGATTAAGGAATTACAAGTTCACCATATTAACGTTTGATGAACTTGAGGTTCTGTTTCAAAGTTTTATGACACCCTACATTTACATCATCACCACCACTAAGCATTTTCCCATTGAAAATAAGAGTTGACTAAAGAATGGAACTCCATATTAAGAAAGCTCCATGGAATAGTTGACAAACTTTTACAATTGGACGTCGAGAAGATGTAGAGAGATGAAGATGATACTTTAAAAACTAACTTCACCACTCACAAAAAAGGCCACAAGAAATTCTAGAATCCAGATCTCAAGCTTCTTTAGCTTTTGTACAAGTGCAATCTAGAAAACAAATAGCAAACTTATGTGTACCTGTCGCAGGAAGTACAATGACCAGTTTATCTGCAAATTTCTGATCTTTCAGTACTTCAACCTGAAGCATGGACAGGAAAATTCTGCATTAGAATTGCACATATTCTGTAGTTGCAGAAGAGGTTCACACAATGAAGCATGTCTCACCTTGTATTCTCTAACACCACTAATGCCAAAACCATCTGTTCTGTAGGGTGTAACTAGCAGCAGATCTTTGGAACTCCAGCATATCTCAACATCTAAAATAGCAGAGGTAAAACACAAACAGATTACATAACAATACCATCAATAGTTTCACAATTGCTACTGCAACAAATTGTTAGATCCTTGCTACCTATATTGCCTATAACTCTTATCAGGCTTTTGTTGGAGGTTGGTGTCAAATTTAACTGCAAGAATCCAATGCTGATAGTTACTTTCAAAAGATGAAGACATCAAATGTACTTTCTAGATGCAAGTATCCATGTCATTTTTTACTCAAAAGCATGACATGTTATACTACCTTTCCTACATCCTCAATTGAGAATCCCCCAACAAAAAGCGCATGTGCAGCTCCCTGAACTTGTGGCTCTTCTCTCAATGAGGCGATAATTGAAACATACATAAACCCATCATTTCTGTCACTCTCTTGAGATCTTATTGTCTTTGACTTGGACGGGGAATTCAGCAGATGTTTCGGTGGGTAAGGGAAGAAGAGACAATATGAATTGCCAGTCCTATGATCACTCCATGACTTTGCATACCTAGGATACAGAAGGGAAAAAATAAATGAATGAAAGGTTTGATGGACATTTTTGAAAACCTCCAAAAACAAATGCGAAAGAAGCAGCCATGGTACCATACCCAACAAAAGGTGGGTCCACCCTGCAGTCATACAGGACTTTGACAGCCTCTTCAGAAACTTCAAACTTGCCATAAGGGTCACTTCGCAAGCAGCATGAAAAAAGAATAGAAAACCATTCAGGCTTTCATCCAAACAGGCAAGATGTTTGCAAAAGTATTCAGAACATCAATACTTCACTACATCGAATAAACTTTCAACACAGTACATTTAAACAGCATATATTTATATTTATAGTCGAGAAACAAAAGAAACTGCACAAGGAGGAAGAGAAATCATGCAGACCCATCACCCATGTTTAGAAAATTTTAAGAATAGACGGTCTCCTTATCCCCGATTAAACACTCACCCAAAAAAAAAAAAATTCACAGGGATGATACACGACCAAATAGGAAAACTTGATGAAGCGTATATGCTTATAGCTCTCACTAAAATTTTAATTTTCAATTTCTTCAAACAGGAAAATTGAGCTCTAGACAGTGACCAATCTCACCCACAAATTTCTCTAGCAATAGCATATTTCAGTGCAATCAATTTCTCGTGATCATCATGTGCAGTATTTCAGAGATTCTCTAAAATTATTCAAAAACATACTGCATCATAACACTTCCAAATCCCATGCCCGTATAGTCAATAATGTTCCCCATTCTTTATTATTTCCCCACAGAGGCAACAGAAGTTGACACATTTAAGGCTTTACATGGATAAAAAGAGGGAAAATGTCACTCAGACTTTGATCTAAAGAAAAAGAACCTGATAAATAAAGAAATCTTATGTGTAAGTTAAAATCTTATGTGTAAGTTACACTTTCCGCAATTACTGTTCTCACACACAATATTTTTCTTTTTCTTATTCCTTTTGGTTGGTTTGTGTGTTTGTTGGGGGGTTATATTCACATGTATAGTAACTGTATAGTAATCAATATTATCTTCTACCTCTTCTTTACTTGGATCAGATTTTGACAACTTACAATTTACAAACAGAAATTAAGACTGTCTAAAGATGCTAGGAAAAACAAACTCTAGAGATTGAAATTATATAGGAAAAAAACAAAAAAAATCAAATTAATTAGTCCCAAAATCTGCATTGTGTTATGTAGCTGGCAGCCATAAAGCTAGATGGATCTCTATGAAATGAATCCTAAAGAATCATATTGGTGTCCTCGTCGCAGGAGATGGCCCCTGCTGGAACTGAATGGACATTTACCGAATATATAAATGATCAACCAAATTTATGAATGCACACGCGCACAGCTGAATACAGAAGAAGGATTCGCATAAATGATCCAAAATGTTGGGTCTGAGGCTTGTTTCTTGTTATGATTACTTGTTATACCAAACTTCAAAGGCAAAGATAATTGAGACATTCATGTTCTCTGCTGGGAAAGTATAGGTCAGCATTTATGATCAGATATAGTTAGTTTGCTATCTTACTTGCGGACTGCAGTTATGTTTTTTAGGCCACAAATACAGTTTTAAGATGAAACTTTTGTCCTTTTTCAAGGAAAACGTGCTGGCACCTATGAACGACAATGAGGATAAAATTCATGCTCGTGCCTGTAGATAGGAAGGGGTTTTTGTTCTGGACAGTTTGATGAATGTCATCACCAAAACTTAAGGGTGCTTTTGCACGTAAGCGAGTGCAAAAATAAGAAGCAGTGTAATCAGGAATGAGTGTCATTCACAGGTCAGGTTTCTTATTTGAGGATTCATGACATGCATTAGGATACCCATAATGCATGCCGTCCTTTTTCACTGGCCCAGTACCTAAGCCAGTGCCACTTTTCAGTTCCATAGTCATCCTCCATGTTCAAAATAACGATAACGTAATGATAACGTTTTCCTTTGTTATATTAAGATAGGTTATAACATAATGCATAACATAGGTTACGCGATTTAATATTTATTTAATAAAAATAAATATATATACTAAATTTAAGAATTTTAATAAATAAAAAAATAATTTAAAAAAAATCTAAAAAAATCAAAACAATGTATAACACATGAGTATAGCCATGCTATTCAGTCTACACAAACAAGTATGAATTATAACAACTAACAAGCATGATAATTGAATTATAATAACTAATAAGCATGATAATTAGCAAAAAATTAACAAGCATGATATTTTCCTGTTCTATCTCTGAATTAACCAACAACATGAATTTAAAAGCATAATTATTAAATTAAAATCCTCCCAATTTCTCCCTTGATCACTCTCTATGCAATCGTCCCACTCTCTCTCAGTTCTTTCCCCTTCCCCACCTCTCTCTGCTCTCTCCCGCCCGATCTCTCTCTCCTTCCCGTTTTCTCTGCTCTCTCTCTGCTAAAGAGAGATCAAAGGGGGAGAGAGCAGAGTGAGAACGAGAGGGGGAGAGAGATCGGGCGGGAGAGAGCGGAGAGAGAGAATGAGAGAGCATTGAGAGATGGAGTGGGGGAGAGAGAGCAGAGAGAAATTGAACGAGAGAGTAGAGAGAAATTGAACGAGATCGGAGGGTAAGTAAAGAGAGTCATCAGGGGGAGAGACAAAGAGAGATCGGGAGGGGAAAGACAGACCTGAGACGGCGAATCAGCGATGACGCGAGGAATCAGCGACAACAACGACGACTCAGGTAGTTCTTCTTCTTTCTTCTTCTTCCTTCTTCACGGCGCCGAGGACGACACGAGGAACGCTGAGAGATCCGCCGACGACGGGGAGCCACCGACGACGACGAGGGAATCTTTTTTCTTCGCTTCGTCACCTTTTTTGGGGAATTTTGTTCGGCCCTAGATCGAGAAGGAAGGGGATCGGGGGGGGGGGGGGGGGGGCTTCCACTGTTTGGGGTGGGTTTTATAAAAACCCGAGTTGCATAACGTACGTTACTGTGCGTTATTAAAATAACGTAACGTAACGTACGTTACTGTGAAAAAACGCGGGTTATGGGTTTTTGCATTTTTTTTTACACGTTACTTAACTTCAACCTCACGTTAATTATCGTAACGCGTTTTTTTAAACACTGTCATTCTACTACCCGGATCCTCTTCTCAACTAACACTAGCCTTTACTGCATTAATAAAAAACTTCAAGTGGGGCATGCTGAATGAATGTCTGTGTGTGGTGGTGGGCGGTTTGAGGGGTAAGGGTATAATCCCCCCCCCCCCCCCCCCAAAAAAAAAAAAAAAAACCAAAAAAAAAAAAAAAACATATATTAAATAATAGAGGGAACACTGGTTATCAAACGCACCTAATCTTTACAGGGAACCAGTAACCTTCAGGTGGAGATGGGACATTAGTCAATGTCTCTGTTGGAGAATCAACTAATATCTGATCAGCTTTCAGCACAGTAACTGTTGTTTGTAGTTTTAAATTTGAACCTTTGAATATCACTGCCAAAGAGAAAATATAATAAAGATCGAGCCTACAGTTGCCCTTCAGTCTGCAAAATAAAACCAGAGACAAAAATTTGTGAATTTCATACCTTGAGCTGAACCTTCACCACGAGCATGAGCTTCACCAGATATTCGATTTACAGACAGAACGCTTTCATTGCCACTTGACCACTGACCTGATCCCAAACCATGCATATCTACCAAAGAAAGATAAATTAGCAAAGCAGAGCACTAAATATCAAGTGGTTTGGTGCATAGTTAAATGGATTATTAGGAGTTTCAAATACTAATAATTGATAAATGAAACAAATGCACTCTTCTATTTCACCAATAAAGAAATTATTCAACACGAAGCTCACTGACATAATGTACAATACATATGATGACAGTTCACCCACATATCTTGAGAGATCCATACAATTTCGCTCATATATACCGAAAGCTCCATTACATGGAGTACCATGTGTCTTGTCATTTTCCCGATCCAGAGCAATAAGAACATATGCATTTAAATATTATCGAACAAGAATGAAATTTGATTGTTGCTGAATGGTACATATGATCTTCTTCCATTAGATATTGAGATATATCCCTTCTGCTATTGGAATGACGAAAAGACGAGAAGGTAAGGGAATAAAAACAAGTGAGAAGAATTTGGGTGCGGGATGACAGGGTAGATTTTGACTCTCTTTCAACACTTGAATAATCTCTTCCAACTAACTAATTTATCAAAATGATCCTTCACTTAGATGCCGAAAATTGTGGTCCACAATGGAGCGGACTGTTTATAGTGTATGAAATCCTTGACCTGTCCAAATGATGTTCAGCAGTCTAAAGGGACAGCCCATGATGCAAGGGAGTTTGATGGCCATTAAGAGGTCAAAGGTTTGACAAGTGTTCTTTTTGACACATGGCGTATACTGATCTTCAGAGATCTACTTGGAAGGCTTGAAGTCCTTATTTCTATGTCCTCAATTCCTGTCACTTTGAAGCCCATGTTCCTTTTACTTCATTGGCCTTGAGGTTTAGGAGATCATTGCACATTATGAACTTTCATAGGTAGGCATAACTATGCTATGCCCTCAGAATGTTAAAACCGCTCCACTATACAGGAAAATGCTCCTGAGACAGCTTCTTTAAATAAACTGCATGACAGTTAAACTAGTGTTTTTCATCTTGATTTACAAGCATAAATTAGCCTATGAATAAGATCTCAACTGGTTTCGAAACTTGTGGTCGCAAGAAAGACATCAGTTTAGCCGTAAAAGATATATCATTTGATGCATACGTAAAAATTTCTCCAACAACTTGAGTTTTCATTCTTAGACTTATTTAAGCATTTAAATCAAGATAAATGGTTCAGATCATTCATGGAATGCTCACCATGGAGTTCTTACACAGCTTATCTTGAGAACCGGCTCCTCATAAGTAGATCATGGATCATACATTATGCTATAATGAATAGCAGTATCATACATTATGCTATAATGAATTGCAGTCATCTCTGAGGCATGACATAAGCCAACTGAAAATGGACATGGAAATGATATAAATTCTGGTACCACTGCAACTTTTCCTTGCATCAATTAGGACTGGAGCAGATATTTTTCTGCATCAGTTGGTAATAAAAGAGATATTTATCTGCATTAATTATTATTCATCCATGAAGGGTAGAATGTTGGTATATGGAGTTAGTAATTAGTAATTTTTTAGATATAATTATTAATTTGTTATAGAGTCCTACTATTTGGAGTTAAATATTAAAAATTTATTATAAAGTTCTAGTAGTCTTTGGAGTCTTATAGAGAAGTGATATTATTTGGAGTCATAGTTATAACTTGAGTTGGGTTTGGTTTTGTTTAAGTCTTTAAAAGGAGAGTAATGTTCATGGTTATGTGCATTTGATTTTGTAGTGCTTTTAGTAATTGATCAATATGTAGTCCTTTAGAGTTAACAAAGTTTCCTTTGTAGTTTATCACGCAGCAAAGCATCAGGTTTGAGGTCATCATTTTCATCGTTACTGTTCATCAACGAGACTATTCATCATTATTGTTCATCACAGATTGAGATGATTTGAATTTTTTATTTGTCCATTTGCAAAGAGATTTGTTCGTCTGTGTTAAATATCTAAATACAAACAGGGAACTGGTCCTGGTTTACATATTACTCAACCCATGCCCATCAAGTTTACATGTTGACTGACAACATCGTCCAAGTCTTTCCATCAAACTAGAATTGGCTGTAGAGATAGGCTACACAAAGGATTTGACAAAGTTCTATGACCAACATTGTTTTAAATATCGCCCGATATACCGGTATATCTATACCGGTCGAGATATCGATATTTTATCCAAAACGATACGATAAGTGTAAAACTTTACCGGATATCGTTTTGAACCGATATGGACCGATATATTGCCGCGTGGCCGATATATCGGCCGATATCCGAGATGAAATATCTGATATATATCAACCGATATAGTTACTTATATAGATAATAATTATTATTTTTTGCTTGAGAGATCGTTTTATTTTATTCTATGTTCATTGTTGTATTTTAATGATGTTTTTATATGATGTTTGGATAATAACTTATTTTTTTTAATAATGTCTTTATATATATTGACTATTGATATATCAACCGGTATTTAGTACCATATTGTGATATATCACCTGGTATCCGGTATATAATTTTGCCAACCGGTATATCACCGATATCCGATATTTAAAACACTGACGACTAATTGTTGACACCATCCCTCTCTTAGTACCAAATGTTGGGAAACAATCTACACACTCTGATACCAATTGTTGTGAATTTGGGACGCCCCCACAACTGGATCGACTAGAGCGGCGCAGTAGAAACTAACCACAGAATCTACTAGGGTAACGAGAAGAGAAGAAGATATTTTAAAATAGATAGAAAGCCAACACACAATATAACGTGATTCCACCGATCAAACAGATTGTGTGTACATCCACGAGAGAAGGGGAGAAACTTTATTAAACTTTGGGAGAGTACAATAAGAATTACTTACCTCTCGCTGAGAAAATACAAGCCCTTGATGGTTGCCAAGAATAGCGAATCCTTATGGCTAAGCTTCTCTCATGAATCTCTCACCTAGATAAATTACACCCTTAGAAATTACAAATTCATTGCATTACATTGAAGGCCACCCCAAGGGGTTATTAATAGATCATAGAACTCTTCCATTTCTAAACAAACTTCATCAGTAGAAACAATCACCGTCTGAGAATAAAGGAAACCCGAATCCAAATCGAATTTAAAAACAGATCCAGAAAAAGAAACTGCCAAACCCGCCATTAGTCAACTAGGCCAAATACTACTCGACTACTCTGACAAAATTCGAGAACCCCAACTCTCTGTTGGCCAACCTAGTCGACTATACAATGTATAAGTCGACTATACCCAATATTAGTCGACTGATAATGTGCACAGTTCTTTATGCACGTCCGTTCTTTGATCTCTGAAGCTTTGTCTACCTTCACGAAGTATTCCGTCACAAATCCTAACAATTTTCTCCTTGACTGGAATACGTCCAAGTCCGAGAATAGCCACCATGCTCCATGTGCTCACATCTACGCACAATTGAACAAATCTTGACTTCATCTCCATCTCACTTTCTCTTCTCCATAACGCCCTTATGGGGTTCACAACTTGATTAGGCTGAAAAAGTTTAGGCCCAATCTGAACTTTAATACCCAACGATCTCCTTGATCCACACAAGATTTATGAGAATTTGCTCCACCATAAGAGTGACGATCTGGACTACCTTGTTACGCGCCTAATCCCAATCTCCCTTCGGCGTACAACTAAATATCCGAGCTCGAATCCATGGTAATCTCCGATTGTTCCACAACCGCCACTTTCGAAGCCGAAGATAACTACAATCCGCTAACTGTAACTTTCGAATTTTGCAACATATACACATTGCCGACATGTTTAGCCTGAAACATCACATGGGTTTCTTTAGAGACTTCTATAAGATCACCTTCAGAACTGAAACTGAATCCTTCCCCTTTAGAGTTTCAAGAGAGATGAGATTGTACCTTGATTTGGAAACATGACGAACGCCTTGAAGAGTAGTGATGCATCCATCATGAGAACGAAACTGAATTGTTTCTTCGCCAATCACCTTGCTTCTAACAGAATTCTCCAAGTAGACTTCTCCCCCTTAGAAGATTTTCTTACTGGAACTGATGTGCTGTGAACATTCAGAGTCAATAATCAATCTATCTTTGTTACCAACTGATCTGTTTGTAACAGATAGAACATCGCACTGCTTTTCATCTTCTCCAATCAATTCAGTAACATTATCATCTCGTTATTTCTTCTTTCGAAGCTAACAATCAGCTCTAATATGCCCCTTCTTTTGACAATAATTGCAACTCAAATTCCTATGCTTTGAGTTACCCGTGGAACTTCCAGTATTACTCTTTTTTCTTGAATAATGAACTTACCCAGAATCATCATGATGAGACACACGCGTCAACTGGGTGACAATTTTGTCCTTACTGAGCAGATACTCCTTGACCTCATTAACCTTAATTGTTGACTTGCCTCCAAAGATAGCTTCTCTATAGCTCTTATATGAAGAAGGCAAAGAACACAGTAATAAAAGTGCTTAATCCTCATCTTCTATCTTAACATATATTTTTTTTCTAAATCATTGATAATAGAAGAAAATTCTGCAATATGAGACTTGATAGGTGTACCTTCATGCATGTGAAAAAGAAAGAGACAGCTTCAGAATCAATCGATTTGCCAACGACTTCTTCAGATAGTGGTCCTGAAGTCGCTCCCACAACAAGGACGTTGTTTTCTCTGTAGAAAACTCATTTAACACTTCGTCTGTCACGCAAAGCTGAATACTCGTCAAGAGTTTCTCATCCAACTCCTGTCAAGTTACTTTCTTCATGCCTTGAGACTTTTTCTCCCTCCCAAGTAGTGCTTTCTTCAACCCGCTCTGGGTAAGGATGACGTTCATCCTAATCTGCCATCTTCTGAAATTGATGACGCCATCGAACTTGATCGCAGACATCTTCAAGTTGATCTTGCTCTGGTACCAATTGTCAGGAAACAATCTGTATACTCTAATACCAATTGTGTGAATTCAGGAGCCACCCCCACGACCGGATCGACTGGGGCGGCGCAACGAAAACAAACCGCAGGATCTACTAAGACAACGAGAAGAAGATAATATTCTAAAGTAGATAGAAAGCCAACAAACAATATAATGTGGTTCCACCAATCAAGTAGATCGCGTGTACGTCCATGGGAGAAGGGAAGAAACTTCATTAAAGCTATGAGAGAGTACAATGAGAATTACTTACACCTCACACTAAGAAGATTACAAGCCCTTAACAGTCGCCAAGAACAGCGAACCCTTGTGGCTAAGCTTCTCTCACGAATCTCTCACCTAGATGAATTTCACCCTTAGAAATTATAAATTCACTGAATTCTCTTGGAATACATTGAAAGCCACCCCTAAAGGGTTATTTATAGACCATAAAACTCTCCTAATCCTAAACAAACTCAATCAATCAGAATAATGAAATCTTGAATCCAATTCGGACTCAAAACAGATCCAAAAAGAAAATTGGCAGATCCGACATTAATTGACTACCTTCACGATGTATTCACGTCATAATCCTAACAGTACCGAGTTTGAAGATTTCTCAAACTAATTATTCTTTTGAGTATGGGGATCTCTCAAAACCTCCACTTCTACCGAGTTTGAGTATCTCTAAAACTCCACTTCTACTTTATTTGGGAAACTCTAAAATTCTAATTGTGCTCAAGGCGATATTTAATTTTATGCAATATGTTTCTCAGTTTATTCAAAAATTCTTTTATTTATGAGATCTATTTTTTCCAATCCTTATAACAAGCTGTGCATGATTAATATCTATGCTCTAACTTTAAGGGGAGTATTAGTGTATAAGGGTATTCTTGT
Source organism: Agave tequilana (assembly GCA_038442645.1). NCBI lineage: Eukaryota > Viridiplantae > Streptophyta > Magnoliopsida > Asparagales > Asparagaceae > Agave > Agave tequilana. Next base: position 37,615 of record JAVJIF010022513.1, read on the forward strand.
ATTTTACAATTTATTTCTCATCTGTATAAAGGGAGGCAACCCCAATCTAGAGTTATGCCGTCTATTCTCTAAAACCTAACAAGGGTAATATCTTTATATTCTAAGAGTTATATATAGTTAAATATTTTAATTAAAAGTTCATTTGGGTAAATTCCGAAACTAACTTGGATGGAAGGCTTTTATACAAAGAGAAGAGTAAGCTATAGACGAGGGCTTGTTTAGAAAGATAAGATTATGTATACATATTATTGCCATATAGTTATAAAACAAGTCACTGTATACATAAAGATACATGTCACCACAACATTGTATACATATCACCATATAAACAAAAACTATATCCCATTACCCATAACCATTCACCAAAGAATACATTTTGATGTATGAAGGAAAAAGGAAATTAAGTATGTACAAAGCACGAGAGTCTAGAAGATTCAATGGTATTAGGCACAGGAAAAGTAACATCATTTCGACCAGTGGTGTATTGAAAACAAAGCATAAATCTCTGCTGTACGATATAAATTTTAAACGAAGTCCATGCATTATATTAGGTCAAAAAAAGAGGTAATATGGAAAGAGGGGACTAAGAGCTACCTTCCTAACATAGCAGCTACCAGATCAAAAAGAGCAAATGCACCAAAAACATACAAAGAAAAGAATTACCATCTCCAATTAGAGTAAAATTAAGTTTACGCCCAACAAGAATGACTGGATTTTGAGGATATAACTGCGCACCAACAGATACCTAGAAAAGGGGAAATGACAATGAGCTGGTCAAAAGTCTGATACAATTGTTTCCAATGCAACAGCTGTAGTTCAGCCGCTGCTGCATAATATGCATGAATAAAAAAGGACTAATCTACATAGCAGAAAGCGGGTAAAATTGTGTTTACTTCACATTCTACATGTCAATTGTTTTAGAAAGAAAGGACATGCGCTTTCAACCACAGTGAGATTATTGATTACTTCAACTAACTGAAAGATGTTCTTTTGCTACTTCAAAGGTACAATGGATAGTCAGGGCACTGGACGAAAGTTATATATGAGAGAAAAAGAAGCAATACCAGGATGAAGTCTGCTTTCTCAGGTTTATGTTTGATTGTTACCATTACAAGAGCTCTCCCAGGACTTCTAGCCTACATTATTTAAAAGAAGAAAGGTAAAAAGAGAGAATTGTCAGATCAAGTCTAAATGCTGGAGGAAAAGATAAGCAATCACAATGTAACATGCATGAACATATAGGAAGCCTGTTTAAATAGTCTTAAATGCTTAATCTTAAAAATCCGTACAGAAGATTACAAGCAAGATGCAGACAAACCTCAAGAAAAACATTTCCATATCCAGCATCTGTCTTGTTCTCATCATTTTGCTTTTGAATAGCTACAATATCAGGATAATTAGTCTCCACATCTAATGGAATCACACCGTGTGCTTCAGAGAAGAGATACCCTAAGCAAGACAAGGCCAAATCAAAGAAGGCTAACAAAGCCAGAGAGTTATGAAAAATAGAGCAGGATAATTGTTCTACAATTTTTTGCATGCAACAGGTACCTAAATCATCACAATAGTTAATTGCCAATTTGACTTTAGCGCCCTTTGCTAGGTAGGTAACATGGAACACAGATTCTGCTGTACTTGCCCTTAATTGAGCCACCTGAGATTAAAAAAAAAAAACACTTGATGCAAACATTTACGTAAATGAAGCTAGCCTCACCAGTAAATTAGTGACCAGCGGATTAATCTCATATGGCAGTGGGTCAGTTACAAGAAAACTAACACAGGTCCAATATAGGAATAACAGTCATATATAATTCAAAAGAAGAAAGGGTGGGATGGTGGGGTGAGGGGATGTCTCGTCTATAACAGGATAAATATAATTTCCTAAACCCTCATCACAACCTGAGAGTTTTGGTGCAGTAAAAGGACACTAAGATGGTGTGAGAGACACACACATACACGTTCAAATGCAGCCAAGCACACATTTTAAGCTGATCAATTTTAAAAGATGCTCATACACGAATCCCAGGTCTCAGCCTACAGAAAAGGGGCTTCTACCCATAGGGGGTGTTAGGATAAGTATAATTCCCTTAACCCTCTCCACAACTTTGGAGTTCCAGGGCAATGGAATAGACAAAAAATTAGTGAAATAAAATTCATATACTAGTTTAAGATAAATTACGATTTAGCATACGATTGATGTAGTTCTTAAGTTCATCTGGACTGCCATCTTCCATCTTCAAACAACTAAAACTGTAAGACTAGTAAGAAGAAATTACTGATAAACTATATGCATTTAACTAGCACATACAATGACACCTTAATGGGAAAAAAAAATTAAATTAAATAAGAAGTGGGTGTCAATTCATTTTTTACCAGGATCTTTTTTAAGTATAACATTATTTGTTGTCCAAATTGGAACAACAGTGAACTCAAGATTAATGATACAAAATTCAATGAGAAAGTGATGGAACAAAGACAAAAATTACAGGCAAAAATCGCATAGTCATGATGCCTTACAAGATGAACATGGTCACTAATTCTGGACACTTTTTAAGGCTTAATAATATGAAAAAGGGAAAGAGAAAAGAATAAATACACGTGCTTCTTGAAAGTCACACAATAAATGCCTTTTCTATCACGACCCATTGATTAAGAGAAAGAGATTAAAAAAGAAAGTTGTATGAATGCTCAGGAGAATGCATTTATGCTAGTAAAAGAGAATATGTTGTATAACATTTAATCCTCATACAAGTGTAGTAGATAACTAACCTCAGCGATCCTCACACATGAGGCAATTTCTATTCTACCCGTTGTCTGGTCCTCCGCTTGGATACAAGCAAGTTCATTACTCTCCCTTGTTCTAATTTTACTTCCATCGATAACAATAGCATCCTGCTTTGAAAGGTCACTTCTTCCACATGCCTTCAAAACAGAGTAAGTAGTGCTTCTTTTGCGGTCATGGGAGAGTTTGTGGACATATGAATCTGTGGGAGCCGGCAAACGATCTGATGAAGTGTAGAAAGGAGGGAGAATCCATGTTATAGGTATCCCAAGAGCCAATGGAGGATCTGCTACCACTGTCAACATCTCGGATGCATTGTATGATATTCGGTGTGCAATGTCAGAAGACACAAAATCACAGGAGAATGAAATCGAAACCTTTGTCCTGCCTGCAGATCTGGTTTACAAAACAACGTTAACAAATCATATACAATGATTCACGTGTCTTGACAGCTTACAAAACAAATTTCTCTCGAAGAATATAATATGACTCAAGAAACTGTGTGGGGAAAAGATGATACAGAAAAATAATGCAATGTAAGCATGTTTATGATGAACTTTAGCAATTCATAAAAAGAAATAACTACTTACATTAAAGGAATGCATAAATAACTGCTTGGCCCAAATTTATAGAAAGTTCATGGAAAATATTATAAATCAATTAAGTTTTTAGCCGCTCAATTCCAACCTGTAATTGATCAATCCTTAGTTAAGAGAACAAGAAAGCTGTCGGTTATTTGTACTGGAGGATCCAAACAAAATCCAATGACCTGTTTGACTCTAGAATTTCCACGGGAGTACCAGAAAACAGAAATCACTCACTTCCAAAGCTGTCCTAGTATCCATTTTGACAACAACAAAATGTCAGTTTTAATGTGTAGAAAAGCTTATAAGTAGAGTATCATCTGGATGTCTTCTGACCAAACCTAACATAAACCACCTTAATTAACACCTATTACTACCGGGCACAACAGGACCTGATTTTTTTTCAGAATGACTTAGTTGGAACCCCCCACGGGTTAGAGGGTTAGAGTTAGTGACTCGTAAAGGGTCCCATGAGACTCCCAGACAAGATCACATTCTGTAAAAGTTCATATGGAGAATCATATCAATACCATACAATAAAGTTGCTTGGGAAAAGAAACGATGAGGGCATCACATCGTTTTGAGTGAGTCTCCACTAGAAGATGGCGTGCTGCATTCCTTTGGTTCTAATTTATTGTTGCTTTATTTTATTTTGATTTCAGTTTTTTTTCTCTCTTTGAAATTTAGTACCACATCGGTTGTACTCTAGGAACTAGATGTTGTAAAGCTTATAAATAGACCTCAAGACCTTTCTAATTAGGAATGAATGAATCCCAAAATTTCAATTAAAATTCTTGAGATCTGAGTTCTTGTGATTGGTGTAAGGGGAGGTGAAGCCTGAACTTGTGAAAGGGGTGTAAAGCCCAAATCTTGTTAGGATTTTGCCTTATTTTCAAGAGAAGATAATGGTCCAAAAAGATCCAATTGAGTTGGAGAAGATGATGACTTGAAGCAGAAGAAGAGAAACAAATCAAGGAAAGTCGACTTATAGTCAACTAACAAAGACTACTAGTCGACTAGGTCTAAGTACCCCTATTTTAAATATTGGCCAAGTCGGCTGAGATATCGTCTGATATCTCCTTTTTTGCTTGCTGCCGATATGATATGGGAAAATCGTTCGCCATATCGTTTGCAGCAAAAAACGGCCAATATTTGAAATATCAGCCGATAAATCGCCTGATATTGGCCAATATATCGCCCGATATGAAATAACTTATTTATTGCACGACTGTGTGCAAATATACATTGTTTTTTACTGTCTTTGCAAGCATATTACATCAATTTTATTATGTAGATGATATCTATGACTCTAAACTAACTTTTAGTCATCAATATCATTATATATAGTGCCTGATATGAACGCCCGATATGCGCCCCGATATCCGATATCCGATATGAAAAACTCCCATCCGATACGATCCCGATATCCGACATTTAGAACCTTACTAAGTACTAGTCGACTAGGATAGATACAAAAAGGAAACAATTACAGTAGTCGACTATATAAACTTATTAGTCGACTAATAGAAGAGATTAGTCGACTAGGCCTAAATGCTAGTCGACTATACGGAGCATTTTTTGAAACATAATCAGTTTCCTTTTCTAGCGCTGGTTCTTTTCTAGTGGAGTACGAATAAGACTGAATTTCTATTCAATGAAGGATTTGTTTCTAAAGATTAAAGGGTCTAGAATTCTTCTAAATTAAGGAGATCAACTCTTAATAAGATTGATCAAGGTTCTTCAAGCATCCAATGGTCAAGATCACCTCATAGTCTAAATAGTAGTTATCATCGTAAAATCTTATAAATAAAGGTTGTAACCCAGCATTGTAAACAGAAAAAATACTGATCTCAAGAAGAAAAAGGTGGAGAACACCAAGATCAGAAGGAAGCCAAGAAAGAGAGGAGCAAGGTGAAAGCGCATAGAGATAAAGCAATACTCTTGTAATCTAGGCCTAAATTAAGGAGAAAGGTGAATACTCTTATTGCATCAAAAGAATGTTAGATTTCTTTGTATCAATTTATTAATAAAGCTCTCTCAAGTTCTCTCCCCGTGGACGTAGGCCAAGTTTAGACCGAACCACATTAAATCCTCGTGTTCTTTCTTATTTCTCTTTTGTCTAGGTATTACTAGATTGCTTTACAATAGTTTTCTTTTACAAGTACTGATCATATTGTCAAGTTCCGCATATGTCGATCCTGCGAGTAACGATTGGTGTTGATAGCCCCGATTTGTTACAACAATTGGTATCAGAGCTAAAAGTTGACGAAAGCGATATGTCGAAGATAAAAAGTTCTACGACAAGTTCGAGGTCGAGAAATTCAATGGCAAAGGAAACTTTGGCTTATGGCAAAAAAGGGTGAAGGTGTTGCTGGTGCAATAAGGTCTTCACAAGATCTTGCAGGGTAAGTTTACGTCAAACGAGAATTGGGAGGAGATGGATCTAAAGACGGCAGGCACGATCCAACTATGTCTCGTAGACGAGGTGATGTATAACGTGATGGATGAAAAACGACTACAAGATTGTAGTCAAGGTTAGAAACATTTTATATGACGAAAAGGCTCTCCAACAAGCTGTATCTCAAGAAACAACTATATGGCCTACGCATGAACGAAAGGGACAACGGTGCTGGAGCATCTAAATTTCTTCAACAAGATCATCTACGAGCTTCTAACTGTTGAAGTCAATATCGACGAGGAGAACAAAGTGTTGATAGTTCTCAGTTCGCTTCCAGAGTCATATGATCACATCATCACCACCATGCTCTACAGTAAGAAAACTCTCATCTTGGAAGAGATCACGTTAACTCTCTTATCTAATGAGATTAAGAAAAGGCTAAATCAAGAGCAGACAAGATCAAGTTTGGTGGTTACAGGAAGGAAAGAAAGAGAAGGAAAGAAAGGCCCGGATTCGTCAAAGGCGTGTCACTTTTGTCACAGAGAAGGTCATTGGAAGAATGACTGCAAACATCAGCAAGAGTGGTTGAAGAAGGGCAAGCTACGGAGGCAGGCGTAGCATTGAGCGGTTTAGAGAAAACCGAAGTATTAATGACTTCTCACGAAGATAACACTTCTCAAAGTAAAGGCTCGATATTTGATTCAGGTAGTACAGTTCATGTATGTTCCTAAAAGGAGCTATTCAACTCCTTGGTTGCAAAGAAGAAAGGGACTGTCAAGATGGTGGATGGCTCGGCTTGCAAGGTCATTGGCACCATTGTTTTAAATATCGCCCGCTATACCATTATATCGGTTGATATTCTGATATTTTATCCAAAACGATACGATAAGTGCAAAAATTTATCAGATATTGTTTTGGGCCAATACGAGCTGATATATCGCCACGTGACTGATAAATCGGCCGATATCCGAGATGAAATATCTGATATATCGTCTGATATAGTTACTTATTTGGATAATTTTTTTGCTTGTGAAAACGTTTTATTTTATTCTATGTTCATTATGGTATTTCAATGATATTTTTATTTGATGTTTGGATAATAACTTATTTCTTTTAATAATGTTCTATATGTATTGACTATTGATAAATCAACTGATAATACCATATCGCGATATATCACCCGGTATCCGGTATATAATTTTTGCCGACCGATATATCCTGATATCCAATATTTAAAACACTGATTGGCACTGAGACAGTTAAGGTTACAGAAAAAGATGGGACGGTGCGTGCTCTAAAGACAGTCTGGTATGTCCCGGAGGCACGCTACAATCTAATATCCATAAGGGTGCTCGATGAAGAAGAATGTCGGATCCAAGTGCAACAAGGCATCGTCACAGTTAGCTAAAGAGACAAGATAATCTTGAAATAAGAGAAGTGTGAAGGGTTAGCTGAGGAAAGAAAACCCAGCTCGAGATAGAGTTTTAAGGATAAGCTTGAAAGGGAGTTCATCGCGAGGTGGAGCTTCAAGGAAGACTGCAACAGGACATGAACCGAGTCAAAGTGTCGCAGGTAGCAGAAAGAGCACATTCGGGTAAGGCCTGACATGACCCAAGCCATGACTGTAAATCAGCCAAAGGCCCCAGAGAGAGGAGGCAATAGTTAAAGGCTTCACAGTACGGTTACAACCAAAGAAAGAATCAAGGTAGTAATCCAAAATCTCAAGATGTTTTACTAAAGGCTTGAAAAGCAAGTTAAGGTGGAGATCGTTAGGATTTTACCTAGTTTTTGTAATATACCTAGCTGATAATACACGAATTTTATTCTTATTAACTTATTTGAATTACTTATCATTATTATTAATTAATCTAGTTTGTATATGTGTACAAAGACATGAATATACATATATATTAGATTTGTGTTCATGATCTGTATTCATGCAAGTATGAGTATGTTTGTAAATACATGTATATTACGTATTATTATAAATTTTGTTATTATTATTTCATGTGGGTTATCATAACTAATTGTTATAAATTTCTATTACTATTATTATTCATAGTGTTATTATTTCATGTTCTTATCCAAGCTCTTTTCCACTTCCCACATATTTTTCCTTCTATCTTGTTTTCATTTAGACCAAAGCCCAAGCCTTAGCCCAGCTCTTCCCTTTTCTCCTAAATTCTTCATTTACCATTTTTCAAAGCGCACATGAGCAAGCCCATAAATCCTAGCATAACTAACCAAATCTTAAGCCTAACAAATCTCTTTTATCCTAAATCTAATCCCTTCTTTTTCTCTTCCCTTCCCAATGTGCAGATTCCCCTCCAACTCCACAACCGAGCACCTGAGCCATCCACTGCAGCCTCTCCATCATCCCTGTCTCCGGCGAGCCGCGCCAACAACTCCAGGCCGTGCTCCACCTCCACGGCCTCAACCACCCATCGTCAGAGTCCACATGAGCCTCCTCCCCTCTTCTACCATGCCATGCCCATGCACCCTCCAAGCAACAAAATCCACGCCGATCTCCACCAACAACCAACTCTGGCACGCACTCTCGCTGTCCACACCTCCTCCCGACCATCTCACCATGGCCGAACTTCACTCCAGCCCACGTCGAGACCCTTGCAGATCCCCTCTTGCTGTGCCACCCCCTTGGCATGTCTCCCCTTGGTCGCACCCCCTTACAATAGCCCACAACAACCGGACACCCCCAGATCCGCTGCCCCACCTCCCATCTCTTTCATCATGGCCGTGATCACCTCACCACCACAGCGCAACGGAAGCTCTTCCCAACCTTGGCAGCACCACTGTAGTTCCTTCCCCCGTGGTCGTGCCCCCCTCCGATGAGCCCCTGTCATCATCTGCTTACTCCATCGGCCTCCACCATCATCATCACAGCCTCTCCGAGCACCGTCGTAGCCTTCGCGTTGATCTACGTCGTCTCGCGACATCCGCCGAAGCTCTGTCGTGTTCACCCGTGGCCATGCCCTCCACCCATGGTCGTGAGTTATTCCTTCCTCTTTCTATCTCTCCCCCTCTGTAAAAATATGTGTGTATGCATGTGTTTATAAATGTGTTTGCATGCGTGGGTGTGTGATGTGCTTGAGTGATGTATGTGCATTTAAATTGAGAGTGTGTGTGTGTGTGTGTGTGTATATATATATATATATATGCATTCATGTATAATTATGTTATGTGTATTTATATTTGTATATCGTGTGTTGTGTGGGTGTTTGGGTGAACATAACAATGAATGCATGTATTTGGGTGTGTTTATATTATGTTTATGTGTATGCATGTGTGGGTATGTGTGTGTGTGTATATGCGCATGTTTGTGTACCCGTGTGTGTTGCATTTATATCCAGACCCGTTTATACGATCCAGACCCGGTAACGAAAGATTCGGACTTGTGTTCACTGTGGACCCGATATACTGGCGATTCGAAGACCGACTCACGAGATAATCCAAAGATCCGAGCCGGTTCGGGCATTGAAGATCAAACGGCGGTTCGGATCTAAAACCGTGTCATTTCATGTGAGTGTTTTTGTTTACCTCATTGAGCATTCAATGTTATTTCATGTTAGTGTCTTATTATCTCTCTTTGAATTGTGTATCATTGTGGTATATTAAATTAATATGTGACTTATTCGATTAAACTTTAGTTCTTTAAATACCTATTTAACTTCTTAGCAGGTAAATATAATTAGAAAGTGGTAAATTTTCATGATTTAAATACTTGCACAAGTGATTGATTATTTTGCCCTGGATCATTCTGTTCATGCCTACATATCAGTACTCATCCTGAATATCATAATATCACCTAGAAAACTTGACTGATTGTACATGACATCTACCTGATAATCATATTATCCATGTTATCATAGTTACTGAAAAATATTGTTATACAGTAACAACACCCTCCTATTATACTTGTTGCATATCCTATTATACTGGTATCCTGATCACACATGTTGACGTGTTACCATGACTATCACCGAGATCCCAGTGATCTAGGTAACATGAGCATTACTTAATCTTGATAATCAAATATTAAAACAACTTACAACGAGACTGGAGAAATTGATGGAGGAGACGTCTGTATTTTGGATAGACCTATGATATAGGTTGCCCGGCCGAAAAAGGGTTCTACTGTAGGGTTCCCGTAGGGTGACTGACACCCCGTCCTGTTCTTGTTCATGTTATACATATTATACATGTTACCTGACTTGTTACACATGTTACCTGACTACCTTACGGTAGGGCCTGGTTTAGCATCAGGAGTCTGAACCATGGTCCCGGATATGTACGAAACCCACTTAAAACACAGACAATATCTCCAACCAATTAGTTTCAATAACTTAGAACCTCAATTGACATGTGTAGCAGGCGTAGTATGTGACGCGTCTATCACATGTGACAATTGGTGTTCGCTAACATAATTAATAGCAAAACTGAATTCTTACATTGACATTATAGACTGAACCTGATATATACATGTTACGATAGACACCTGACTGTGCTCATGACCTAACATATGATATTATAACAAATTGATGTCATTACTTTAAAGTTAGGTATTGCATGTCATCATGATACTTGTACTATGTTGATTGATATTTATTGCACCATTCTCTCTTCTTATTACTGTTTTATTCATGTCATTTTCTTATCCAGTATATCTTCATGATAGTATCATAGTATGCTTACATGTTATATGTACGTGCACCTTCCTTTTATTTTACACACATTGGGAGTTCTGACTCCTTGGATTTGCACATCCAGGTATATGAGTATTCCTTTTAATGAGCAAGTATCTGAGGAGTATGGAGTCTCTTTTCTTGATCACCCGAATTCTTTGGTACAGTTCTTCTCTTTCTTTTCATTCTGTCGACTTCCTTTGATTTCCTATTACTTGGACTCCATATTGTTTTATATGATTTATTCGTAGAATGATATTATCATGTGTGAAAATATTATGTATTGCAGTGACTTTATTGCCTTTATAGTTGAGTTATATAACTTGCTTGGGTTACTTTAAGCTTAGCGTTTATACGTGGGGTATTTTTCTCGCGTATATACGTCGCCGACTCTCGTCGCGACTCCGCTTCAGGTTATTTTGGGAGTGGGGCGTGATAAAGTTTTCTTGGTATCAGAGCCAGGTTTGACGTTCGATTTTCAACACAAAATGAACCTGATTCTTACAAGTAACTTGAAACAAGTTATATTTACACTGCAATAAACATATAATATTCACACTATGATACTGAATCCTCTTGAAAATTGACCATCCTCCCTTTGGATATTCCTCTCTTTGATCGTTTGATATCACTGATTACAACTCTGCTTCTTGAGTAATCTGAATTCCATCTTGATTCTTATTCTTCTTCCCGATTCTATTTTTCAGACTTTGACTCCTTGAGTTTGATCGTTCCATTTCGAAGCCAACGGAGATCAGAGCATGCAGCGGAAGCGTGGTGGACCTGTAATGCATTGAGAAGCGACGTGGAAGGCGAGAAAACAACATCAACGATCAATATCAGTTATTTATCTTGATTTCTCAATTTTCTTGATATCTATTTCTCAACTATGATCTTCTATCATTCCCCTCGTTAATGAAATTTCGAGAACGAAATTTTTGTTAAGGTGGGTAGAATGTAATATCCCTAACTGATAATACACTAATTCTATTCTTATTAACTTATTTGAATTACTTATCATTATTATTAATTAACCTAGTTTGTATATGTGTACAAAGACATGAATATACATATATATTAGATTTGTATTCATGATCTGTGTTCATGCAAGTATGAGTATGTTTGTAAATACATGTATATATTACATATTATTGTTATTATTATTACTTCATGTGGATTACTATAACTAATTGTTATAAATTTCTATTACTATTAATTATTATTTTATTATTCATAGTGTTATTATTTCATGTTCTTATCCAAGCCTTATTCCACTTCCCACATATTTTCTCTTTTATTTTGTTTTCATTTAGACCCAAGCCCAAGCCCAAGCCTTAGCCCATCTTTTCCCTTTTCCCTAATTCTTTATTACCTATTGTTCAAAGCCTACGTGAGCAAGCCCACAAATCTTATCATAGCTAACCAAATCTTAAGCCTAACAAATCTCTTTTATACTAAATCTAATCCCTTCTTTTTCTCTTCCCTTCCCAACTTGCAGATTCCCCTCCAACTCCACAACTGAGCACCTGAGCCATCCACTGTAGCCTCTCCATCATCCCCGTCTCCGGCGAGCCGCGCCAATAACTCCAAGCCGTGCTCCACCTCTACAGCCTCAACCACCCATTGTCAGAGTCCACATGAGCCTCCTCCCCCTCTTCTACCATGCTATGCCCATGCACCCTCCAAGCAACCAAAATCCACGCCGATCTCCACCAACAACCAACTCTGACACGCACTCTCGCCGTCCACACCTCCTCCCGACCATCTCACCATGGCCGAACTTCACTCCAGCCCACGCCGAGACCCTTGCAGATCCCCTCTTGCTGCGCCACCCCCTTGGCATGTCTCCCCTTGGTCGCACCCCCTTACAACAGCCCACAACAACCGCACACCCCCAGATCCGCTGCCCTACCTCCCATCTCTTTCATCATGGCCGTGATCGCCTCACCACCACAGCGCAGCGGAAGCTCTCCCCCACCTTGGCAGCACCACCGTAGTTCCTTCCCCCGTGGCCGTGCCCCCCTCTCCGGCGAGCCCTCATCATCATCCGCTTACTCCGTCGACCTCCGCCATCATCATCCCGGCCTCTCCGAGCACCGTCGTAGCCTCCGCGTTGATCTTCGTCGTCCCGCGACATCCGTCGGAGCTCCGTCATGTTCACCCGTGGTCGTGCCCTCCACCCATGGCCATGAGTTATTCCTTCCTCTTTCTATTTCTCTCCCTCTCTGGAAAGATATAATGTGTGTAATGTGTATGCATGTGTTTATAAATGTGCTTGCATGCATGGGTGTGTGATGTGTGCGTGAGTGATGTGTGCGTGCATTTAAATTGAGAGAGAGAGAGAGAGAGAATGTGTGTGTGTGTGTGTGTGCATCTATGTATAATTATGTGATGTGTATTTATATTTGTATATTGTGTTGTATGTGGGTGTTCGGGTGAACGTAACAGTGAACGCATGAGTATGAGTGTGCATGTATTTAGGTGTGTGTTTATTATGTTTATGCACATGCATGTGTGGGTATGTATGTATATGTCTGTGTGTGTGTATATTGTGTATATATGCTTATGTTTGTGTACCGGTGTGTTGCATTTATATCCGGACCCGTTTATACGATCCAGACCCGGTAACGGAAGATTCGGACTTGTGTTCGTTGTGGACTTGATACACTGGCGATTCTAAGACCGACTTACGAGATGATCCAGAGATCCGAGCCGGTTCGTGCAGTGAAGACCAGACAGTGATTCGGATCCAAACCGTGTCATTTTATGAGTGCTCTTTGTTTACCTTATTGAGCATACAGTGATATTTTATGTTAGTGTCTTATTATCTCTCTATAAATTGTGTATCATTGTAGTATATTAAATTATACGTGACTTATTCAGTTAAACTTTAGTTCATTAAATTACCTATTTAAATTCCTAAGAGGTAAATATAATTAAAAAGTGGTAATTTTTCATGATTTAAATACTTGCACAAGTGATTGATTATTTTGCCCTGGATTATTCTGTTCATGCCTACATATCAATACTCATCTTGAACATCATGATATCACCTAGAAAACTTGACTGATTGTACATGACATTTATCTGATAATCATATTGTTCATGTTACCATAATTGCTGGAAAAATATGGTTATACGGTAACAATACCTTCCTGTTACACTTGTTACATATCCTGTTATACTGGTCACACATGTTGACGTGTTACCATGACTATCACCGAGTTATCCCAATGATGTAGGAAACATGTGATTTACTTAATCTTGATAATTTACTATTAAAAGAACTTATACCGGAACTGAAAAAATTGATGGAAGAAGACAACGTCTGTATTTTGGGTGGACCTATTGAATTCTTAAATTGACATTATAGACTGTACCTGATATATACATGTTATGATAGACATCTGACTGTACTCATGACCTAACATATTATATTATAACAGATTGATGTCATTACTTTTAAAGTTAGGTATTACATGTCATCATGATACTTTTACTATGTTGATGACATTTATTGCACCATACTCTCTTTTTATTACTGTTTTATTCATGTCAATTCCTTATCCAGTATATCTTCATGATAGTATCATAATATGCTCACATGTTATACGCACGTGCATCTTCCCTTTATTGTACACTCATTGAGAATTCTAACTCCCTGGATTTGCACATCCAGGTATATGGATATTTTTTTTACTGAGCGGGTATTCTAAGAGTACAGAGTCTCTTTTGCTTGATCGCTCAAATTCTTTGGTACAGTTCTTGTCTTCCTTTTTATTCTGTTGACTTCCTTTGATTCCCTATTGCTTGAACTCCATATTGTTCTATATAATTTATTCGTAGAATGATATTATCTGTGTGCAAATATTATATGTATTGCAGTGACTTTATTGCCTTTATAGTTGAGTTATATAACTTGCTTACTTTAGGCTTAGCGTATATACGTGGGGTATTTTCCTCGCGTATATACGTCTCCGATTCTCGTCGCAACCCCGCTTGAGCTTATTTTGGGAAGTAAGGCATGACAGTTTTCAAGAGGAGATGATGGTCCAATAAGATCCAATCGAGTTGGAGAAGATGATGGCTTGAAGCAGAAGAAGAGAAGTAGATCAAGGAAAGTCAACTTATAGTCGACTAACAAAGACTACTAGTCGACTAAGCCTAATTACTAGTCGACTAGGACAGATACAGAGAGAAAGCAATTTTCAGTTGTCGACAATATAAACCTATTAGTGGACTAATGGAAGGGATTAGTCTAGACCTAAGTGCTAGTCGACTATATGGGACGTTTTCACAAGCAGAATCAGTTTCCTTTTCTGGCGCCGGTTTCCTTTTTTGGTGGAGTACGATAGGACTCAGTTTCTATTCAATGAAGAATCTATTTCTAAAGATTAAATGGTCTAGAATTCTTCTAAATCAAGAAGATCAACTCCTAATATGATTGATCAAGATTATAAGAATCAAAAATCTAATGGTCAAGATCATCTCATAGTCCAAATAGGAGTTGGTATTGTAAAATCCTATAAATGAAGTTTGTAACCCAAAAGTTATAACCCAACATTATAAAGATTCTTCAGGCATCCAATGGTCAAGATCATCTCATAGCCTGAATAGGAGTTGGTATTATAAAATCTTATAAATAAAGGTTGTAACCCAGGATTATAAACACAAAAAAATACTGATCTCAAGAAGAAAAAGGTGAAGCACCAAGGAGATCAGAAGGAAGCCAAGAAAGAGAGGAGCAAGGTGAAGGTGCATAGAGAAAAGGTAATACTCTTGTAATCTAGGTATAGATTAAGGAGGAACGTGAATATTTTTGTTGCATCAAAGGAAGGTTAGATCTATGTATATCAAGCTATTAATAAAGCTCTCTCAAGTTTTCTCCCCGTGAACGTAGGCAAAGTTTGGGCAGAACCACGTTAAATCCTCATGTTCGTTCTTATTGCTCTTTCGTCTAGGTATTGCTAAATTGCTTTACAATAGTTTTCTTTTGCAAGTACTGATCATATTACTAAGTTTCGCATACGTCGATCCTGGGAGTAACTATTGGTGTTGATAGCGCCGATTTGTTACAACAAATCTTATCAAGTTCTTGACCTTTTTCATATTTCTTTGTTTCTTTTTCTCAAACCTTAGTTTTTTTCTCTTCTATTGAATTGAAGGCGATTGCGATCCCTCATATTTTACATCACGAAATGAGGTCCAACTTCAAAATAAGTTTTGAATTAATTGCGAAGCAGGTTCACTCTTTCCTTGGTTAATTACCTCCGAGGAGAGAGATGACATCTAATACAATTAAATATATGCCAAAGTAGGACATTTATCAAGTTCCAACCCACTCACTGGCATTGGCCTGCTATCATTAATATCCGAGGGAACAAAAAAGGATTTCAAGAAGCAAAATCAGAGCAAATTTACAGGATGCAATAAAAACAAGGATGTAAAGATGCATTAGAATGAGAAACTTTCAGCTGCCATGTGGAAAATTTCTGGTGCTATGGATATCTTATTACGGTTCTTGATGCTTGGCTATAGGATGGGTTTTTGATTCTAGTGCTCTTAGTCTTACATATGTCCAATAAGGACGTGCTTGCGATTTGGTTGACAGTGGAGATGTTTTGATGGGAATAAGTGCCTTGCAAGACTGTTTGAATTGGTTTTATCAAGATCCGGATGCATGATGTTATTGTTGTTAGGACTTCTGTGAATCTTTATCATATTCTAGAATTGAGGAAAAATCTCATTTCATTAGGAAAATTGGATGATAATGGTCACAAAGTACTTGGCTGAAGGTGGAGTTTTAAGTGTTAGCAAAGAATCTTTGGTGATGAAGGTAAAAGAGAAGAACACTCTCCACATCCTCTGGGTCGCACGGTGACAGGTGGAACAACTATATGTTGGCCCAGAGACCTTTCACCTTAGTTTTGATGATGACTAACTTATAAAGTTAGTTTACTAATAATTGTATTTAGCAAGTTTCAGATATTGATCAACATCTTAATAGGTGATTAGTTTCAACAAAGGATTCAAAGTTAAGTTTTGAAGCTAACACATAATGATTCTAGAGCTCGCGCGTCAAGATAGCATTTCGCACTTGGTTGGAGTCAAGCTCATTTGAATCGTGTTTGGATCGAGTCGGCTTGGAGAAGGAGTTCTACAAGAAGACTTCAGTTTGTTTAGTTTTGTTTTGTTTTTAGATCTTATGTAAAGATAGTTAGTCTTGATATGCTCAAGTTCACACACACAAATTAAAATAGTTTTTAGTTTTGGTTTAACCGGTTTTGGATTTTCAAAGAACATATTTTTAGTTTTCATGAATAGATTTCATGTAAAGTAGTTTACATGATTTATATGTATAGTGGATACATCCATATACATTGTTGAGTTCATATCGTCTAAAAACTTTGATGTATATCTAGTTCATGACTTCAAGTTTTGATTTTTTAACAAAACTTAGTTTTGGATTTAATGTCAAAAACATAGATATATTTTTATATGTGTATTGGATTCTATCCATACACACTATGCTTCAAAAAAAATTCTATATCATATTTTTGTATTTATATAAGTTTTAGAGAAAAAAGATTTTCATTTCAAAATCCAAGTTTTGGTAAATACCGTTTTTTGCTTTAAAGCTAAATTTTCATATCACAAAAATAGTTCAAATTGTTTGAAATAAGTGCTGAATTTTAGTCACATATTTGTTCTTCAAATATTTATAAGAACTTATTTTTGTGGATTTTATGGAATTTTATAGGTATTAAAAGACCAAGTTTTCAAACCCTATAAACCCTGACTAAGGGCTGCTAACAATCAACCGACCGGTAGACTGAAGCCAGGCTCGATCGACCGACCAGTCGACCGATGTGCACTGAAGTGCACAGGCCTTAGCAGCCGACAGTTCCAGAGAGTCTGCTCTCTAGAAATAGCCCCGGTTGACCGACAGATCGACCGACCAGAGAGTTCACTCTCCGGTTTTGGCCTCGGTCGACCGGACAACCCCAACGTTCAGAAATTTGACCATTGGCCGGTTGACTGACAGATCAGTTTTGACCTGACCTGGACCCCAACGACTATATTTTGGATCCCCTATAAATATGGGTTCCTTTGGCCAGTTTTCACTAAGATTTTTGAGAACCAAAATTTTCATCTTCTACAGAGTTTTTAACGAGTTTTCAAAACAAGTCCTTAGAGTTTTAATCTCTCTATCTTTATTTGTTTCTAAGTTTTTGAAAAATCAAAAGAAACCAAGTTTTGGGATTCTAGTTCTTGTCCAAAATTTCTATATCTTATCTAAAGTTTTTCTCAAGTGTTTTCTTTATTCTTTTATTTTCAAATACTTTGTTTTCTCACATACTTGAGCTATCATCTCAAATATATCTTTAGGATCTTTGTATTGTGAGAAAATTGTTTGTTCTTTCAAGATCACCAAAAGAGATTGTTTGTGATCTTTGTAATCACCAAGAGCATTTTCCTTTGCTTTGTGCTTGGCTAGATGCCCACCTCTTGTGTAAAAGTTTGTGTTAGAGAGAGGAGTTGTGGACTCCCGATGTAGAGTTGTAATTCCTTGGTGGAGGTCCCTTCGTGAAAGGTCTTGTATGGACATAGTGAAAATCAATCTGTGTGAAGGCGAGAACGTAGAGCAGTGGCTCGGACCTCGAAACATATCTTGATGTTTGTGTTTGATCCACTATCTCTCAACTCTATCTCTCTTACATCTTGCATTATTATTACTTGTTCTTATTCATATACATGCTAGATATTGTTTATGTGTGCCCACACTTGTGTTAACCTAGAGAGCTTCTAATAGCACATCAACTCTTAATTTAGAGGAATCTAGAGCAGTTTCAGAGCCCTTCACGACAAATTCGGGCTCACTCTTGGTTACACATAGGGGCTGTTTGGTTGCAAGGAAGTGGACGGAAGTAAGGAAATAGGGAAGTATAATTGCTCACTTCCCTATCTATCCAAACACCGGAAAAGGAAAATAAGAAAACCCCTTTTCGTTTTCTCTTTTCTCTTTTACACAATCATTTTCTTACTTCCAGAGTGCTACAGTTAATTTTGTGATCATGTAAATCTCATTTGTAATAAGTTATAGCACAAAACAGTTAATTTTTTGATCATGTAAATCTCACTTGCATTCTAATTACAGTCCATTTTTTATTTTTCTTAATTAATTTTTATTTTAATATTATTTTACGGTCAACTTTTTCACTTCCACTTTCACATTACCATCCAAACACCGAAAAAGACAAAACATTTTTCAAATTACACTTCCCAACAACATCCAAACACCGAAAAACTTACTAACCAATTCTCAAGTTCCAAAGAGAAATATTACCACTTCCTCACTTCCACCCTTAACCAAACAGGCCCATAGTGTGTTTGTAATTAAGTTTTTAATTCTGCATCATTTGTCATATATTAGCTAGTACACCTATTCACCCCCTCTAGGTGTATTTTGAATTAGCATCAGAGCCTACGCTCCTAATATTCGGTTTAACCACCTAGAAGTGAGATCCTTGGATAGCCAATCTAGATTTGCATTTGCACACATATTGTTTACACACTCATGGATTTCCTTGCCCCTCCCATCTATGATGTTTCTAACATCGACATGTGAAAGTTTAAGATGGATGCATATCTTAAACCCTAAGATTGCATGTTTATTTTGCAACTACCAAGAAATCCTATCTTGCTAATGACAAGTACATTGAAGCTAATACACAAGCCTTAGAGGCACTTAGGCACACACTAAGCAAAGATGATCTTTATATTGTTTGTCATTGTGATTCCGCCTTTGCAGTGTGAAACACATTGTCTTCTCACAAGATACAAACGGCACATATTTTGGAGAAAGAATCTAGTGAAGATGAGTCCGACCAAGCTTGCTTCATGGTCCAAGGGATTGACTCCCTTGAGGTAATTTCGGACAATCCACTAGATGATTGTGCTAGTTCTTCATGTGATGATAATGCTATGAATGTCCATGCTTTAAATGAAGAACTTCATTATTTTGTGAAAACTTGTTAAATAAAAATAAACTTTCGAAGCAAAAAAGTTTTGATTTAAAAGAAGACAATAAAAACTTGTTTTCAAAGCTCAACATGATTTTGCAAGAAAAGGTTGAGGTTTCAAATGAAAGAGACACGTTAAAAACCCCACTTAACTTGCTTTAAAAGAAAACGAAATTTTAGAGAATAAAAATGATTGTGATGATGTTTGAAGAATAATGAGTTTTGTCTTCAAAACTCGATTTTGTTTTAAAAGAGAACAATTCCTTGAAAAATAAAATTGCTTTGATTTTAAAAGAATTGGAATTTGTTTCAAATGAAAATATTTCTTTGAAAAATGATTTGACTTCTCATTCTTATCATGATTCCATTGTTATACCCTCTATTAATAAGAATGCATGCTCCACTTCTTCAACAATTGAAAATGATATTTACATGTTGAAGAAAAGTGTAGATTGTTTGGGCTCCACTTTGAGCCAATGTGCCATGAACCACACGCAATTGGAATCTATGTTTCTAAATAAACATACTCCACATATTCACGCGCACAAAACACGGCATACACATGCTCATCATGCTCACACACATGTTTTGTATCATTGTATGCTAATGTGTACACTTGTACACATTGTGAACTACGGGCCACCTTGCAAAGTTTTGTTACATAGAATACATAATTCAAATTTTGCAAATAAATTTATTTAGATTAGAAAAGGTGATAACCCCATGGACCCAAGAAAGTGTGAGTACCAATATCCACCCCTAATGTAATTAATGTAGGTGTGAGCTCTGAGGGTATTTGTGACTTGATGGTAGATGTGATCCGAGCCTAAAAATCATATTTTTAGATGCATCACTTTCAAGAGATGTTTGGTGGGAGGACCACCATGGTTTGGAGACTTAGAGATTGGTTCATTGATTTTGGTAACTATCTCCAACTCTTAGTTTACATGAATGCAATGTAAATTAAACATGTGATATACATAGATAGTCCTTTGAGATACATTCATGTTCATATGGATTCACATCTTTTATGTTCTCACTATAGTTTAGCAATTGTGAATATCCTACTTCTAAAACACGAGCATTTAACCTAATGATCATGTTTGTTTATATTTTTTCATTTCATGTTTTGATTACATATTTAGATGAAACTTTTATGAAAACTTGTGTTTATACTTGTACAACTAATGAGCCACATTTGTTTATCATGTGTTTGTACTTTATTGCTCATTTGTACCCATTGGATGTACTTGTATAACCAAATTTTGATGATTCCTGCATCTTATTTGCTTTCCCTATTTTTGTACATGTTTTCATAAAAATGTGTTTACCTTCATGTATATATTAATTTTGTCTAAAACTAATAGATATACATGTCAATCCTAGAGTCACTTGCTTTTCATGCAATATTCTTTAATAGACTCGTTTATGTTTGGGATATGTGTGTATATTTTTAGTTTTGACAAAACATACATATACCTTGAAGCTTGTTTAGTTTTTGATAAAAAGTGAATTTCTTGAGTTTTGATGATTTTTTTCCAATTGAGGGCTTCAATGCCTTATTTTCATAATTCTGTTGATTACATGATTTTTGCACACTATATATATCTTGTGTTTTCTTATCGTTTTGATTCATGAGAACTAATATGTGCTTTATTGATTTTTGAGTGTCGATTCTTGTGTAGTTTTCATATATTATAGAATATAAATTTGTTTTATTCCTTGCTAGAAGGATTTCGTACCAATTTTTTAAATTATCATAAAACTAGTTTCGTTATTCTTCAATTGGTAGAATTTTCAAACATGTTAAATTATTTTTAAACTCTTATTCTTGAAAACCCCTGTTAACCAAAGGGCGGTTGGTTGGGCGATCATGCCTTGTGTACCTTAATGATTATCTTTTATCACGTACATGAATAGGGTGGTCGGTATGAGGTATACATAATTTCAACGAAAATTCCTTCTGTATACTCATATTTCGTTTTCCTATATATGTATGCACCAAATTTCAAGTGATATTTTTATGCATACATATATATGATTTTTATTGTGCTTGCTTTACAATGTCTTTACACATTTTAAAGCACAAAAGGTTTATGCTAAGCTTGATTTAATTCTAAATGTTTATTGGTATATCTACAAGCTAATGCATTAATTTATTTGATATTAAAATGTACTTCATATTTCACTTACAATTGATATCAAAATGTACTTCAGTTATGAGATATACATAATTTTTTAATGAAAATTCATTTTGTATACTCATGTTTTTTTGTATGGATCATATCTAAATTATTTTGCTCTATATATACATATAAATATTTTTCTTGTGCTTTAAACATATATGCCATACATTTTCAGCACAAATTATTTCTTACTAAGCTTGATTTAAATCTTAATATTAATTGTTTTTCAATTAGTATCATATTCAAGCTTATGTTTTATTTCTATTAGTATTTCATAAAGGGGGAGAAAAATTCTTATTTTATCTTACAATCGACTTTATTTTCAATTGGTATCTTACTCACTTTTATGATGAAAATACTTTGTTTTGGTATATGCTAACATTTTCAATATTGGTATCAATAATCTTAAATTGGATTATTCTCAATTTGTTATCTATATTGCATAATTGTTTTAGTGTTTACCTAAAATTTTGATTTTTACTTTCAATTGGTATCATGCCTTTCTATTGGAATCAATTGGTAAAAAGAATGTTTAATTTTCAATTAGTAAAAAGATTGTTTTACTTCCAATTGATTTCTTTCAATTGATTGTTTATTATTGGTATCAAAATTTTGTTTCAAAATATATTTTGTTGGTATTGTTTGATTGTCTCACCCCTTTGTAGATGAGCGACAAAAAAGGAGAGAAAGATTTAGGATTATAAATGCAAGTTTTATTAAGTGTTTATGCATATATATATATATATATCTTGTTTTTATTTGGTATCTTGAGCTACATTGCATATCTTTATATGTTTATTGATTATGCATAAGTTAAGAGGGAGCCTCTATGAAGCTTATTCTTAATCCAAACATATATAATAACCTTATAAGTTTTGTCATCATCAAAAAGAGAGATTATTGACCAAGAAACCTTTTAACCTTAGTTTTGATGATGACTAACTTATGAAAGTCAGTTTACTAATAATCTTGTGTTTAATAAGTTTTAGATATTGATCAACATCTTAGTAGGTGATTAGCTTCAACAAAGGATTCAAAATCAAGTTTTGGAGTTAACACATGATGATTCTAGAGCTCGCGCGTCAAAACAACATCTAACACTCAGTTGGAGTCAAGCTCATTTGGATCGTGTTTGGATCGAGTCGGCTTGGAGAAAAGTTCTACAAGAAAACTTCTGTTTGTTTAGCTTTGTTTTGTTTTTAAATCTTATATAAATATAGTCTTGATATGCTCAAGTTCACACACACAAAAGTTAAAATAGTTTTTGGTTTCGGTTTAACCGATTTTGAATTTTTAAAGAACATATCTTTAGTTTTCATGAATAGATTTCATCTAAAGTAGTTTACATGATTTATATGTATAGTGAATTCATCCATATACATTGTTGAGTTCATATTGTCTAAAAACTTACTTTGATGTATATCTAGTTCATGATTTCAAGTTTTGTTTTTTAACAAAACTTAATTTTAGATTTAATGTCAAAAACATAGATATATCTTTTATATGTGTGTTAGATTCTATCCATACACACTATACTTCAAAAGTGCTTCTATATCATGTTTTTGTATTTATACAAGTTTTGGAGAAAACGGATTTTCATTTCAAAATTCCAATTTTGATAAATACCGTTTTTGGTTTAAAGTTAAATTTTCATATTACAAAATAGTTCAAATTGTATGAAATAAGTGTTGAATTTTAGTCACATATTTGTTCTCCAAATATTTATAAGAACATATTTTTTTAGATTTTATGTGATTTTATAGGTATTAAAAGACGAAGTTTTCAAACCCTATAAACCTTGGCTGAGGGCTGCTAACGGTCGACCGAAGCCTGGCTCGGTCGACCGACGTGCACAAAAGTGCACAGGCTTTAGTGGTCGAACAGACGGTCGACCATTCCAGAGAGTGCTCTCTGAAAATAGCCCCGGTCGACCGATTGGTCGACCGACCAGAGAGTTCTCTCTGGTTCTGGCCACAGCACTCTTTGGTTCTGGCCTCAGCACTCTCTGGTTCTAGCCTCGGTCGACCGACAGGCAAATTGCCTTGAGGCGATCGACCGATCGGCCGACAGCCCCAACGGTCAGATCTGACCGTTGGCCGGTCGACCGACAGGTCAATTTTGACCTGACCTGGACCCCAACGACTATATTTTGGATTCCTTATAAATATGGGTTCCTTTGGCCAGTTTTCACTAAGACTTTTTAGAGCCAAAATTTTCATCTTCTACAGAGTTTTTAACAAGTTTTCAGAGCTTTAATCTCTCTATCTTTATTTGTTTCAAAGTTTTTTAAAAATCAAAAGAAAACAAGTATTGGAATTCTAGTTCTTGTCCAAAATTTCTATATCTTATCTAGAGTTTTTCCCAAGTGTTTTCTTTGTTGTTTTATTTTCAAATACTTTGTTTTCTCACATACTTGAGCTATCACCTCAAATCTATCTTTAGGATCTTTGTATTGTGAGAAAATTGTTTGTGATCTTTTAAGATCATCAAGAGAGATTATTTGTGATCTTTGTGATTACCAAGTGTATTTTCCTTTGCTTTGTGCTTGACTAGGTGTCCACCTCTTGTGTAGAGATTTGTGTTAGAGAGAGGAATTGCGTACTCCCGGCGTAGAGTTGTAATTCCTCAGTGGAGGTCCCTTTGTGGAAGGCCTTGTGTGGACATAGTGAAATCCTTCTGTGTGAAGGCGGCAACGTCGAGCAGTGACTCGAACCTCGAAACATATCTTGGTGTTTGCGTTTGATCCACTATCTCTCAACTCTATCTCTCTTATATCTTGCATTGTTATTACTTATTCTTATTCATATACATGCTAGATATTTTTTATGTGTGTCCGCACTTGTGTTGAACCTATAGAGCTTCTAATAGCACATCAACTCTTAATTTAAAGGAATCTAGAGGAGTAACTTCAGAGCCCTTCACGGGAAATTCAGGTTCACTCTTGGTTACACATAGTGTTTTTGCAATTAAGTTTTTAATTCAACATCATTTGTCCTAAATTAGCTAGTATACCTATTCATCCCCCTTTAGGTGTATTTCACTATAATACGTTTAGGAGATTCAGATTTAGAGTATACTAACTTTTGGCATATGCGGGTCGGTTAGAGGTGAGCATCGATGGGTTTGTATAGTTTCCACTAAAAAAATTTGGAACCGCACCACACCTAACTAGCTATAGTAACCAAACCACACTCAATCAACAATTTCTCTTTGGTCTAGTCTTGAGGAAAGAAAAATAAAACGAAATTAAAGATATTGATCACAAAACTTTGAAGAAAAAGCTCCCTAACTCATAATCAAACTATGACCAAATTCTAAATTTCATGAAAGTAATAGAAAAACTCTAAACTCCTTACTTGATTTTGGTCCCGAGATTAATGATTAACTCCATTAAGTTAACCACGATCAATCCAATCCCACAGCAACAACAAACTTCACACCAAAGACGAGCTTCACGACGAGTCGATGCCGACGAGATTCAGTGATTTACGGTGTCAACGAGCTTCAAGTTTTAGGGTTAAGGGTTTTGGGTTTTCAGGGGGGAAACAAGGAAGAGAATAGGCTGAAGGAGACAGCAAGCTAAAGTTTTTTTTTTTTTTTTGGGTTGGGCTGGGGGGGGGGGGGGGGGGGTGGGGTTAAAGAGGTTAAAGAAAGTTAGGAATGGAGGGAGGCCACATGGTGGGCTCATGATATGAGAGAAGCGCACGCGCGAGCGAGAGAGATGTGGGGGGGGGGGGGGGGGGGAGGCCACATGGTGGGCTCGGGAATCGGGATGGTCTAAAGGAAGAAAAAAAAGGATATGGTGGATATTTGCAAAACATTTCTTGCCCTTTTATAAATTCGCTTTTTCAGTCAATTTGGTGAACTGATGCTTTACAAAATCCAAAACAGAACCGAACTGAATACGTTTCAAAACCACGCCAAACCGACTGAATTAATTCACTTCTATAGGTTTTTCCAGTTTAGCAGGAAATCTACTCACTCCTAGGCTCAGGCACACGAGGAGACGGATGGATCTATTGAGCAAACAAGGTTTGCTCTTTTGTTAGGGAACCCAAAACTAGAGTTTTGCAAGCACTGCAGCAAGTAGAGTACAGTTTCTTTCCATACACTTGTTCACAAGATAAAAAGCGCTTTGAATTGTATGCACTCACGTGTTTGGAATTCCTCTCCGGTTCCATCTAAAGGTGGAGCTTGATTTCTTTTAACATTGGTTGAATTTTGAAAAAGTTTTAAGAATATGCTCTGAAGCACATGAGTCGTGTATTTGCTACTTTCACGTTCAAGAAGGTTATATAGAGACTCAAAAGAAAGTGAAGCACCTCAAGACTGAAAATGGGATGAAATTTTGTTCTACACAGTTTATGAACAAGGTCATTAGAAGACTGGAAGGCCAAGGGCGTTGTGCATCATACAATTTAGGAACACCACAACATAATGAAATTAGAAGAGAGGATAAACAAAACCCTTTCTGGAGAGAGCTCGATGCATGCTCTCTAATGTTGGTTTGTCAAAAGCCTTTTGGGCAGAGCAGCTTGATATTTGATCAACTATTCTCTCCATATCAAACGATTGCAAAACTACAGCTTCTGAGGAGTCTCGCAAGTTGGTGGAGTTACAAAAGTAAAGCTTCATAGGGAGTGAAATATGATGCTCATCTCGAACCTATTACTGCTACCGATGCCTAAAGATCAACTTCGAATGATGGTACTCCTCCACATTAGGAGTATATCATTGCCTCTAGAAGAGAAAGAAGGAATATCTGACCCACTCGTCATAATGTTCACGCAAACACAACACAATTGTGTTTTGAGTGTAGCATAGTGGATTAAGATTTTGACTCCATCCAATTATTAAGTAGTTAATGACAATGACCCTGGAGAGTGAATTGTTGTCCTGACCAAAGAGATAGTCTCTTCTGTTGAACTTGTGGAGCCGGATTGCCGACCTTGACAAAGGACAGCCCTTAGAGAAGTACGATGGAAGAACTGCGGGACCAGTTGCAGTGGGAGTTAGGAGGACGAAAAGTCCATCCTCAGTGACTCTGAGGCGAGGCCTTGAGAAGAGTCTCCAGAGAACTGAACCACCTTGTTAACTCTCCGAGTAAAGGCATACTACAAGCGAGAGTGGGCGAGCTTGCTGTTTCAGATGGTGGCATGTTCAAGTGCTCGAAGGATCACTCGGAGTCTCAGGAGGAACACTCCGAACGACAGAGCAGAGGAACATCCCTGAAACACAGCGAATGCGGTCCAACCTGGAAGCTTCGCGATACAAGAAACTCAAGTCACGTGTCAAGAGCAGTTTAGAGATGTCACAATTTTAACCTAGTTTTCTCTATTAAAAAAGATGCACAATAATTAGGGTTTAAGAGAACGAAGCGGTGAGAGCTATTGTAAAGAGCGGCTGTGAGTTTTTCTTATTCTCCTTGTAATACCTCGATGATAGTGGATTTGCGAGTGACTCGGTGGTTTTTCCTTGTTTGGATTTTTCACGTAATTTCTGGTGTTCTGTGTGTGTTGTCTTGGAATAGATCTGTGATATTGTGCATCGTTTCTGATCTGTTCTTGTTCATCGCCATCGTGAAAGCCCTTGCCCTAACATCTTCTCAAGAACTAGACGTGGGAGTTATTGAAGCCGGCGAAGGGATAGAAAGTTATTGGCTGCAAATTGATCTACGAGAAGAAAGAAGAAACTTTAGGAGTGGAACCTGCAAAGTATAACACACACTTGGTAGCCAAGGACTACATTTAGAGGGAAGGTGAGGATTTTGATGCAAGTGTCCTCTCGAGTCATGAAACACACCTCCGTACACATGTTTTTTGTCATGATTGCTTGGTTTGATTTGGAGCTTCAGCAACTTAACATAACATGACCTTTCGACATTGTTCACTTAAGGAACATATGTATATGCATCAGCCAGAGAGGTTCATTATTGAAGGAAAAGAAGACCATTTGTGCAAGTTAAAAAATATTTGTATAATTCGATGCAATCCCCATGACAACGGTATTTGAGATTTGAGATTTTTATGATTAAAAATGGTTATTTGAGTAAGTTGTATGATCACTGCGTTTATCATTGGAAGCTTAATGATGGTTATCACGTTTATTTGCTTTTATATGTGACACGTTAATCGGAACCAGAGACAGAGTTGAAATTGATAGGTTGAAAGCTTAGCTTCATAGTGAGTAAGAATTGAAAGATTTGGAAACATCTAAGCTCAGAAAATTTTGGGAATGAAGTTTCACATAAATAGGCAAGAGGAGAACATGTTTCTACCTTAGAAGTACACTGAGAAGATGTTGGAGCGATTTATTATGTTTATTGCCAAGCCTATAAGGACTTAATGCAACCCTACATAGCCTCCACCTGCTCAATGCAATTCTACGAAGACCCAACTTATTGGCTATTTTAAGCATAATGCCAACCCTACTACATATATTTTTTCTGTTTTTCGACTGCTTCATTTTCAAATGTAAGTTTAACCATATTCCAGCTAATATCCACACCGTCATGATATTCTGACTTGAAACTCGAAACACGTTAACAACTAATACTCTTAACGGAATTTATATACTCTGATACCAATTGTTGTTCCAGGAATTGACGTTGGAAACGTGGCAATATGACAATACTTGCAAAAGAAAAAAACTATTGTAAAGCAAACTAGAAATACCAAGACAAAAGAGTAATAATAATAAGAGGATTTAACGTGATTCGGCCCAAACTTGGCCTACGTTCATGAGAAGAGAACTTAGAGAGAGTTTTATTAGTAAACTTGGTACAAGAGATCTAACCTTCTACTTGATTCTCACAAGAGTATTCACCTTCTCCTTGAATCCCAAAAGATTACAGAGTATGTTTTCTCTCTCTGCGCCATCACCCTCCTCTCTTTCTTGGCTTCCTCTGATCTTCTTCAAGATATAATATAATAGGTTATTTATAGAGTTTTACAATTAAATCCTATTTGGACTACGAGATGATCTTGACCGTCAGACGCTTGAAGAACTTGATCAATCCTTATAAGAGTTGATCTCCTTAATCTAGAAGAATTGTAAACCCTTTAAACTTTAGAGACAAACCTTCATTGAATAGAATATGAATCCAATTCGAACTCCACTAGAAAAGAAAACACACCCGCTCTATTTACGCTTCAGAACGGCAGACTAGTCGACTGGCCCTCAGACTAGTCGACTAATTGTAATCTTCTCATTCTCTGTATTTGTCCAGTCGACTAATCTGCTTCAGCTTGATTTACTTCTGTTCTAAGCCATTGTCTTTTTCAATTCGATTGGATCTTCTTAGACGATCATCTCTTCTTAAAAATAAGGTAAAATCCTAACAATCACCACCTTGACTTGCTTTTCAAGCCTTTAGCAAAACACCTTGAATTTTTGAAATATTACCGTGATTCTTTCCTTGGTTGTAACGGTTCCGTGAAGCTTTTACTCTTACTCCCTCCCTGGGGCTTTTGGCTAAATTATCATCAAACCTTGTGCCATCTTGGGCCTCACTCGAATGCACCATTTCTCTTTCCTGCAACACTTTGACCTGGTTCACGTTCCGTTACAGTCTTCCTTAAAGCTCCACCTTGCAAAGAGCTCCCTTTCAAGCTTATCTCTGAAACTCCACCTCGAAGTGAGTTTTCTTCCTTCAGCTTGTATATCCCTCCATACTTCTCTCCTTCAGAATTACCATCTCTTTGGCTAACCGTGGCGACGCCTTGTTGCACTTGAATCCGGCTTCCTTCTTTGTCGAGCATCCCCATGGATATTAGATTATATCGTGCCTCCGGACATACTACACCCGCCTCCAAAGCACGCATCGTCCCATCTCTGCATCAAACATTGACTATACCAATGTCGATAACCTGGCAAGTCGAGCCATTCACCATTTTGACAGTCCCTTCCTCTTTTGCAACTAAAGAGTTGAACACTCCTTATGGGAACATACATGAGCCGCACTACCAGAATTAAATATCTAGCCTTTATCTTGAGGAGTATTGTCTTCGTAAGAAGCCATTAATACTCTGTTGTACCCACTGATTGCTACGTCTGCCTTCACAACTTGCCCCTTATTCTTCAACCACTTTTGCTGATGCATGCAGTCCTTCCAATGACACTCATGTTGACAAAAGTGACACGACTTCGATGAGCCCGAACTTTTCTTTCATCCTTTTCACTTTCCTCCCAAGGCCACCAAACACGATCCTTCCTGCTCAACTTAATTTAGACTTTTTCTAATCTCATTAGATAAGAGAGTTGACACGAGACCTACTCCAAGACCCTGTTTTAAATATCGGCCGATACGGCCGAGATATCGTCCGATATCTCCTTTTTTGCCTGCTGCCGATACGATATGGGAAAATCATTCGCCATATCGTTTGCAGCAAAAAACGGCCGATATTTAAATATCGCCCGATAAATTTTCCGATATTGGCCGATAAATCGTCCGATATATTACCCTGTATGAAATAACTATTTATTGCACGATTGCGTGCAAATGTACATTATTTTTTACTGTCTCTGCAAGCATATTACATCATTTTTATAAGATAGATGATATGTATGACCCTAAACCAACTCTTAATTATCAATATTTCATTATATATAGTGTCTAATATGAATGCCCGATATGCGCGCGTATCCCCGATATCTCCCCCGATATCCGATATCCGATATGAAACCCCCATCCGATACGATTCCGATATCCGATATTGAGAACCTTGCTCCAAGATGAGAGTTTTTTTTACCGTAGAGTATGGTGGTAACGATGTGGTCATATGACTCCGAAAGCGAACTAAATAGCAATACCTTGTCCTCCTCGTTGATCTTGACATCAATAACTAAAAGCTCGTTGATGATCTTGTTGAAAGAGTTTAGATGCTCCAACACCGTTGTCCCTTCTATCATGCGTAGCCTATATAATTGTTTCTTGAGATATAGCTTGTCGGCGAGGCTCTTTATCATATACAATGTTTCTAACCATGAAACTCGTAGCCATTTTTTCATTCATCAACTTGTACATGACCTCGTCTGTGAGACACAATTGAATCGTACTTGCCGTTTTCAGATCCATCTCCTTTCAATTCTTATCTGACGTACATGCACGTTTTGTTGACTTTCCTTGCAAGGTCTTGTGAAGACCCTGTTGCACCAGCAACAGCTTCATCTTCTTTTGCTATAAACCGAAGTTTTCTTTACCATTGAACTTCTCAACCTCAAAATTAGCTGCAGAACTTTCGATCTTTGACATATCACCTTTTTGTCGACCTTTGGCTCTAATACCAACTGTAAGCAGAATTGATATGCTCAGATACCAATTGTTGTTCCCAGGATCGACGTTGCAGAACATAACAAAATGACAATACTTGCAAAAGAAAAGAAAAACTATTGTAGAGCAAACTAGGAATACCAAGACAAAAAAGTAATAACAATAACAAGATGATTTAACGTGGCTCGGCCCAAACTTGACCTACATCCAAGGGGAGAGAACTTGAATGAGTTTTATAAACAAACTTGGTACAAGAGATCTAACCTTCTTGAATCTCACAAGAGTATGCACCTTCCCCTTGAATCTCACAAGATTACAAGAGTATATTCTCTCTATGCACTGTCACGCTCTTCTCTTTTTTGGCTTCCTCTTATCTTCTTCAAGATACAATATACTAAGTTACAATCTATAATTATAGAGTTTTACAATCCAAACCCTATTTGGACTATGAGATGATCTTGGTCATTGGATGCTTGAAGAACTTAATCATTCCTTGTAGGAGTTGATCTCTTTGATCTAGAAGATTTCTAAACCTTTTAAACTTTAGAAACAAATCTTCATTGAATAGACTCTGAAACCTATTCGAACTCCACCAAGAAAGAAAACTCGCACTGTCTCTGTTTACGCTTCAGCTCGGCAGACTAGTCCACTAATCTTCAGACTAGTTAACTGGTCCTCAGACTAGTCGATTAATAGCTTTAAGTCAACTAACTGTAATCTTCTTCTTTATATCTGTCCATTACTTCAGTTTAATTTGCTTCCTCTACTCCAACCCATCGTCTTCTCAAATTCAATTGTGGACCTTCTTGGACCATCATCTCTTCTTGAAAATAAGGCAAAATCACAACATATAGAATTTGAGATCTAGTCAAATCACCAACAAAATAGCACATATAAGAAATTCCAGCATTTTTTAAGCACCCAATAATCGATAAATACTAAGATTTAAATTCATATATTAGTTTGTATAAGCCTTATATAAAACTAAAATCATATACATATATATAGACTAGGCTCCTTTTAAAGAATTTGAGTCTGAATTCTTGCCACTGAAATTCAATCTCCCGATAATCAAATGCAGGATCCACTCCATTGAAGCTGATCTACATTATTTGAAGTCTCAAAAAATCAAAAATCATGTCATTTGAATACTTTTTGCTTATTCATCAAGTATGTATAAAATAGACGGCCAAAAATAACATTTTGCTTAGATTTTAGACATACAAGTTCTCGATCCAACCATATGATCATGATTAAAACATTTAAAAACCATTACAGACCAACTTTTGTTAATTTCAAATATTATACACCGTTAAACTAAACAACTCATTACTTTTGACCGTTCGTTTTACGCCCACTTGATGGATAAGAAAAAGTACTGCAACGAACTAATATGCTCTGATACCAATTGTAGGGATTGGCGCAGCGAAAAAAAAAGTTGGATCAACGTCCAACATGAAGAAAAAAGGAGAAGATACTCTAAAATAGAGAAAGTCAACACACAATTTAACGTGGTTCCACCGATCAAACAAATGATCATACAAATCGTGTGTACGTTCATGAGAGAAGGGGGGAAACTTTATTAAAACTTTGAAAGAGTACAATGAAAAACATTAACACCTCTCACTAAGGAGATTACAAGCCCTTTGATGGCCGCTTAGAACAGCGACCCTTATGGCTAAAACTTCTCTCACGAATCTCTTTTTTAATTATTGAATAATTCATTGAAGGTCATCCAAAGAAGTTATTTATAAACTATAGGATCATCCTAGTCTTACACAAACTCCATCAATAAGAACAACACCACCTCAAAAGAGAAGAAAACTCGAGTTGAACTCAAACTGCAATCAGAACTGCAAAAAAAAAAAAAACTTCAGGCAACATCATTAGTTGACTAATCCAAATTATTAGCCGACTAATCATGCTCATTAGTCGTTCGACTACTGAGATGTACCCTCTCTATTTGTGCCATTAGTCGATTATTTTGTGTACCGACTATGCACCCCTGTCTGTTCTTGATCTCTGAATTTTCATCTACCTCCATGACGTATTCGAGTCAAAACTTAACAAAAAATATTTAAATGACATGATTTTTTATTTTCAAAAACTTCAAATAATATAGATCAACTTTAACGGAGTGGATCTTACATTTGAATGTCGAGGGATTGAATTTCAATGTGATTCGGGTCTGGATCCTTTTGAAAAGATCCTAGTTTCTCTCTCTCTGTCTCTCTCTCTCTCTCTCTGTGTGTGTGTGTGAGAGAGAGAGAGAATATGTACCTCAGCTGCCAACCTTAGATGGCGGCTTAAAATTTCAACTTTTCAAAAAAAAAATTCGATGATCCGACCGCACAATATGATATTCACGTCCTAAAATGTGTACTTATAAAAAATCACATGTTTTTGGAGTTCGGTTGATCATGTTTCAAATGATTGCAAATTTAATGATTTTTCAACAATACAACAAATGCAACCATTTGAAACATGATCAAGTGAAGTCCAAAACACGTGATTTTTTATAAGTACACATCTTATGACATGAATATCAAGTTGTGTGGTCGGATCATGATTTTTTTTTTTTTAAGTTAAAGTTTTAAGTCGCCACCTAAGAGAGTTCTCTTAGATAGCAGCTGAGGTACAAATTTCGCTACACACACACACACACACACACACACACACACACAGATATATATATATATATATATATATATATATATATATATATATATATATATATATATATATATATATGAAAGGTAAGTAAAATTTTATTGATCAGATAACCAAGTACATAATACACATGGTACAAATGCATTTTGACTTCTTCTTGATACCCCCAATAACTTAATGGGAAGGGGAGAGGGCACTTTACCATCCACCTTCACAATAAATTAGTGCAGCCCAAGGATAATCAAAAGCATTACCAAGTGTCGGAATGAGGTATTGTCAATCGAAAGGCAGTAATTGCAGGAATAAACATGAACTGAATGGTTCATTGTAAAACATATTTTCAGATATAATTTTAGGTTAACAACTAGAACAACCAAATTCAGTTTGAAAGAATCATTGAATCTACCCTGGAACTAAATATTTCTTGTCTAAAAGAATTACAGTAACAGGTCTAACATGAAAAGTTTAAGTGAATACCTTCCAGATACCACATTGATGAATGCACTATCACTGTCATCAAAATGGCAAAGATTAGTCTTGCCCGCAGCACAAGATAATGAAATTTTGCTTGAACCAGAATGCAGGGAACTGAGTGTTTGGAAGGCCAGCACCTTTTCAAAATGAAACCAGAATATCAGTCAAATTTTAAAAGTAACCAACACCTGATGAGAACATCAAAGAAAAAGCAGATCATGGAAATGAGTTTGTTTACCTTCTCATTCTCTATTT
Source organism: Agave tequilana (assembly GCA_038442645.1). Classification (NCBI taxonomy): domain Eukaryota; kingdom Viridiplantae; phylum Streptophyta; class Magnoliopsida; order Asparagales; family Asparagaceae; genus Agave; species Agave tequilana. The sequence continues at coordinate 71,958 of JAVJIF010022513.1, forward strand.
TCCATTTGTAGTCACTACATATCTCGTAGAAGGAAATAAGTTTCCCTACTAGACACTTCAGTAATTAGTTGAAGACAGATAAATACAGTGGAAAAACAAACTGTCATGTGTGTTTTTAGATGCTAACCTCAGGGAATGATGGAAAAATTGGCATTCTGCAATCAATACAGAGCTGGTCACTTTGCAAATTCAAAATCATTGCTGAAGGAACACCAACTTGAATTCTGCCATATGCTTCACAAATCAAGGTGCCGCCACTGCTCAAAACAGCAGCGTGGATAGTCTGCCAATCAGTACAAAAAAAATTTAAACAAAACACAGAAAGATGCAGAAACAGATAAACCAATAATTATTTTGCAGAAGAAAAGATATTTAAAGTCAAATTGTTAAAGAAAAAAATATCAACCTTATCTTTTTTATTATACTACAGAAGAAAAGAAGAAATGAAATTTCAAGCTTAAAACACATATGATGTCCAGATCAACTTATCCCCAGTTGTACTTACAGCATTTCCAATGGAAATTGCAGAAACCCGTCCTGAAGACCCTTGAATTGTGACAATTTCTTCATCCATACTAGCATACTCAATAAAAGCTCCATGTTTTGGGCCGCCTTTCACTGTAAGCTGAACAAGAGATAAACATGAAGTGCTTTCAAAAAGAAAAAGAAAGAAAAGAAGTTAGCAAACAGAGAAAAATTTCAGCTTAGACTAGGAGTATCAGAAAAGAATATTATGAAAAGTAAATTTCCAAGTATGCAGTAGACGTGATATATTTTCATAATAATAAATACATAAGCAAATAGCCAATGTATACAGTCACTGTACACTAAACAGTTGGCATACAGACAAAGAAATTACCATGTAGGAAGCACCTGGTGCTAGGTAAACAAACTCAGGATGTAGGCGAAGTGGCTTGTAAACTTCCACCTTAATCATTTGACTTGGTATTTCACGCCCATTTTGTTGCCTAATGGTAACCTGGTAATACACACTTTATTAGGAAACTGTTAAAGTTTACTGAAAGTTGACATAAAGGCATTGGAACACTGTAAACTTACATAAAGAGTTGCAATACCAAGAACAACAGCTTTAACCGAGAAATAAGGTCTGGAGATTATCCATCCTCCAAGTCCTGAAGAATCATTCATACTGACAAGCTCAAGGATGCCATCATCAATATGCACGTGCATATTCATGTAATCGTACTTCAAAACCAACATAAACCCCATAAGGTAAGTCAGATTTCCAGTCCAGGACACGAAAATAAGAAGCATCAAAAAATAAATAAATAAATAAATATGACTAGATAATTAGAGCAATATTTACTCATGTATCCATTAAACATTTCAACAATTAAATTCTCCATGATAAAGTAAAGTGATGGTGTAAAATAGAGATCCAGTGCAGCATTTCTGAAGCACCCACGCAATCAAAACCCGAGAGGAAGAGAATATTATACAAGCTTTGTACACCTTGACATTTTGTCAGTGGAAAAGACAAATGAACAATATACAACAATGTATTGCAGCGAAAAAGAACACAAGTTTAGGACATGATTTTTAGAGTAAAAAGGGTTTGAGACAAATAATTTCAGTTTCATAGTGAAAACACAGGCACCTGAGAATAGTCAAAGACTAAACCATCTTGTGTCCCTGCTAAAATATCAAACGTTTTTGCAGTCCCTTCCTACAAAGAACAACTCAATAAGCAGACAAACAGGAACAATAAAGATGGTAAAATGATTACAGAATAAAATGGTGTACCATAAGACTAATCTCTTCATCAGAAATAATCTTAATCCAATCAACATTTGCCACTCTAACCTGCAAAAGGGGTAGAATTTCGTAATGATGTGTAACAAACTTATTACCAAAAGAAGATCACTTAGTTTCCAGACATAAGAACAATTAATCAAGTGACAAGGATATAATAACCAAGCAGTTATGACTAATAGTATCAGAACAAGACTCCTAGAGGTGTCTTCCATCTGGTTTAATGGTATTAACTACTACAATATTGGCAAGCATGACCAATTATGAAACAGGTTAAGCAAGCTGCATGCTCAAGAGAGACTATTATTCATTTACGACTTATTACACAAAAATCATTAGGTTAAATACACTAGTTACAAGCAACTGGCGCAATTATATGTTGTCTCCCAATTTAATACCTTAACTAACTATAACTATATTTGAATAGGAGATTGATGCATTTTAATGTTTCTTAATTTGGATAATGAATGGTTAGGAGGATTTGAACTGGGATTGGGAGTCCTATTAAGAAAAAAAACATGTAGATAAAAAAAGATGAGATCTGATTTGGGCCAAGGTGGAATTCTGATGAGGGCATCACACCGTTTGAGCAAGTCTACACTAAAAGGCGGTGTGTTGCATTTCTTTGGTTCTAATTTATTGTTATGTATTTTTGCTTTATTTTATTTTATTTTTATTTTAATTGTTTTCTGTTCTTTTGAAATTTAGTACCATAACGGTTATGTTCTAAGAACAAGATTTTGTAAAGCCTATAACGAGACCTCAAGACCTCTTTAATGGAATCAATGAATGAATAAATTCAAACTTTCCAGTTAAAATTCTTGATATCTGAGTTCTTGTGATTTGAGATTGGGGTAAGGAACGGCGAAGCCTGATCTTGTGCAAAGGGTGTAAAATGCAAATCTTATCAGGTTCTTGTCTTCTTTTGTATTTCTTTGTTCACTTTTCTCAAATCCTAGTTTTTCCTCTTCTGTTGGATTGAAAGGGAATGCGATCCCACATATTTACATCATTTTTGTTATCAAAGCCTTAGGTTTCGAATCTTCTTCAATTTTTCATATCCATTCCAAAAAAAAAAATTTCTAAACCATAAATCCAGATCTCCCTCTTCCTTTCTTCGCAAGTTAAGATTTTTTTTAAAAAAACTAAAATTCCCAAAGGACACTGTTCATCACCCCCTTTCCTCTCTTCTCCCTTAAAACCCTAACTTTAACCTGCAACCCTCACCACACTCGATCTCTCTTTTGCGGCCTCCCTCCACCCTTGTCGACCCTTTGTGACTTCACTTGAGCCCCATCGATCCTCATCAACCTCCGTTGCCACCAAACCTTGTCGACTCGTAATGCCTAGCCCTCATCATAAACACGTGCCACCGATCTCGCCTCGTCCGCTCGTCGACATCGACAAGCTCTTGCCAATCTTGACAGAGCTCGCCGACCTCAACAGAGCCGCCGATAATCTCGTCATCTCAGATCCAATCACAAATTAAGATCTAGCCGACGCCCAGATCCCAATCTTCGCAGCTGTCACTCATCGTCGTCTCCATCACCATCGTCGTCTCCGTCTTTGTCACTGCCATCGTTGTCTTCCATCCGCATATTCTGCCACGCCTTCATCCTTGACTTCACCACGTCATTGTCGTCTTCGTCTTCACTGTCATTCACTGCTTTGATCATTTTTTATCGATATGAGCCAAAGCAAGCAACCGGCGCCGACCCAAGCCAACCCGAGTTGCGGCTTAGATCCGAGCCGACCGACCAAAGCATAGCCGAGTTGACTCGTCCCGACTCGGACCCGACTCTCGCAAGATTTGTTTCAAAATCCATTTTGAGCCATTTCGAGCCCGAGACGAGCCGTTTTTGAAACAGTCTTCTTCTAATTATGTCCAATCAATATTGCCACTATTCCAGAACTTTCGTACAAGATTTTCAGTCATTAATTGTAAAAATCATCTAAAGACTTTTACAGGACTTG